>LIAE01010141.1:5617-49324 GCA_002287525.1 Diploscapter pachys
CTCTAATGGGCTATGTTTTGAACTGGTTCGTTGAGAATGACTCATTTCGTTGCGAATTCGAATTCAATAAATACCAGGCAGCAATCTGTAGGGCACTTTAGAACAATACTGCTGCCAATATTGGCCGTATTTGATAAAGCACCTGGCTTCGTCCTGGAACACTCGAGCAATTAGGAATCCTGCAATAATCGCTTATTTTTATCGTTAATTTTTGGCTTTCTTCGGGCTTTCAGGATTACTGGAATCTCATGGTCTCTCAACATTCAATATAGAAAATTGTCATTTTAGTCGCTTTAACGTAATTCCTATCAAATGACTGAAATGGTATGGATGAAGATAATCTGGCGCTCTAATTTCGAACTAATCTCCACAAATTCCCCTATACCAGCACAATGTCTCTGACAGAAGAGCGAATCACCGCACTGCAGCAAATATGTCTGTTTTTATCGCATTTCTCATTTCTTTGTATTCCGCCTGGAAGACGTCAAGAAGGTAAGATTAGTCGAGATTTGTGGAATATGGAAAGAGATATATGAAATCTGTCGAGATTTGCGGGCGATCGTAAATAGACGGATAAAGGGGATGATATTAGAGCATCAAATGACAAACCTATTCCAGTCTGATGGAATTAGTCTGGAGTTGCAGAAATAGGCTTTGTACGAAAGGATAAGTCAAAGAGTGTTGACTCCATCACAAAGGGATATGCCATTTTGAGGGCGTATTAATCATATCCGCCAGGCTAAGGTTTTAGTACTTTAGAGCGTAAAGCAGCTAAATATAAGCGCATGTTTATGGAGCTCATATGACTACTAGAGACTGAAGGATGAAGACTCATTTCTCGTTTCTCAAAAGGACTGCTCGTAATGCAACGAGTGGGAGAGAAAAATAAAATGTGAAAATACTAAACTTACGCGTAGGGCCTATGAAAATATCATTGTCAAAAACATCGCATTATTATTATTATCTGACTATTTGGAGTTTTTTTTTGTTGAAAAGTTCGCAAGTTTAAACTCGGAAGTTCATGAATATGGAAGTTAGCATAGAATATTTTCTATGCCAACAAAGTAAACGTTCTAGCTTCTTATTCGAAACTTAACAAGTCAAAATATTTCTAAATATAACACTGAAAGAACTTTCAAGAATTCTCATAGTTTCAATTTTCCAAATTAAGAAAAAGCATTACCTGTTGTGTAGATAAACGGAAGATAAGTTAGAGGTGAGGTAACTCCTTGAAATAGACAAAATGCGAGGAACGTTAAAGCCTCCATTGGGTAGTTCGGGTGTCGACATGAGGAATAGAAACCCGATCCTGGAATTAACGAATATCACGACATATCTTTGGATTATTTCTCTTGTTGTGAAGAAAGTAAATGTCGATGATTAGAATTCTACAGTTTGGTGAGAAAAAATAATTTTCAATCGTAAATCACGTCATAATTCAAAATTATGGCAGTGAAGATCAACTTTTTTCATAAACTATCATTGTTATTGGGTCAACCATAAAGAATTTGTTAATCTCGAAAAAAAACAAACTAATAATGACAAAATGAGAAAAGACATCAAATTTAAACTAAATAAATCCTCCGTATGCAAAACAAATAGCTTACCCAACAATAAATTAGCAGCAGGCTCGCCTTCATCATTTTTGTACTTTGCAGTAATAAAAAACGGATCAGAATTGCCGATTTTGTAAATTCCGTTTGCTTTTCTGGAAGAAATAGAGTTGACCAGTTTCTATTTTTAAACTCCTACCGAAATTCGTATTTCTGCTTGTCGATGGCGTTTGTGATATAAATGGAAGTCAGAGCGAGGAGTGTGAAGATAATGTTGGAAATAAGAGGCAGATTGCGGTTGTTGTAGATCATCACTGTGATTGGAGAGGTGAACAGGACTGGGTAAAATACCTGTACGAATAGTATTATCCAAAAATAGTCGCTATTATTTGATAGATTTGAAAATTTTTAGAATCATGTGAATTTTCCATTTTTTTGTAATAAAAAGTTATACCATATCAGTCCACATGCGATAGAATCCGAGATTGGCTCGTTTCGAATCGAGTGCATTCAAGTAGAGATCTTCTGCCCAGGAATGACGCAAGATATACAGTAACTGCACACCACCATTGCACAACACACTTTCTGGAGAGTACAAATTTGCATATAGAAAATAGGTTGAATCGGAATGAAGCAAGCTTTTATGAAAATAAAACTTTGATAAAATGATAAGCGGAAACATTTCTGCTGTAGAAAAGAAAAATGCATAAATTTAGAATATTGCCTTTTATGACGAAAATACCGATATTCAATTGTTCAATGATATTACAATGACAAAGAAAATAGACTTACTGGATATCCGACCGTAAGTTGCATGTGAATAGTGGAATGCAGAAATAATGAAAAGGGACCAGAATCCAAACGTAACGCGAGTTCGGATGAAATGCTTCAGATCGATGTCCAGGAAAGTTGGATGAGCTTCGATGCCGAAGTAGAATTCGGGAACTGTCGTTACTGAATTGCATGGATAAACATTGCTATTCTCCTCAGACAAATTGATCGTAAAGTGATATCTTCAATAAAAATTTAAATCGTATCTAATTATTTTTCTTCTGACGTCGTGTCATCTACAACAAAGTTGAATATCAAGAGAGTGAGAAATGAGACAATTTTGAAAAAGTATATTCTTGCAGATGCTTGAAGAACTGGAATTTCTAGACTAATTCTACGAGAGATCAATAATAAATCAGAAAAGAATACCATGATTTCCCGTTCCGAAGTAGTAACTGAGCAACAGAACGAAGAATCCACATACAGAAATGAGTGCAAGGCAGAGGGCGACCGAGTTGAAATGGAGGAAGAGAACGTCGCCTCGATACAAGCCTAGCAAAGATCCGAGGGAGTACAGAAGGCATAGCAACACAGTCGAGAAGAATCCGTTCACCGGCTTCCATTTATTTCCTGAAATTTAAATCTAAGACTGATAACAAGTTAGTTCAAACAGGATCTTCGAAGAAACATTGTTTTTTTTTTCTTCTAAATTTTAGAAGAATGTATTCTGCAAGATGGAATTATAACATCGAATTCTAGCATAGTAAAAGATATTTTATGAAAAAGTCTACTCACCTAACGACGATAGTACGAGAACTCTATCGTGAGGCAAGAACATGTGAAAAATGAGCTGCAAAGACAGAATTGAAAGGGCCAATTTCCAGGCCACAAAATCATTGAGTGGAGGGATCATTTGTATGACGAAAGGATATCGAAACAGTTGAGCGAATGTCTGAAAAATGACATCGATGATGAAACCATTTAAAATTTCATCCATGAATTAGCACAATCATAGTGAAAATTCTCCGAATAATGATTTTTATGGAAGTCGATAATTAAGAAATCTCGCAACATCGTTATCTCGTAATTTGAAGAGAGAATATGGCAAAGTGATAATTGTTCTGCTCTTCTAGCGTTGCATAATAAGGTTCGTTCGCGAATTGGTATGTAGAAAGGTGTGTGTGTGTATGTATGTGCGTGTGCGATGACGATGATGAAAGAAAAATTGAGAAGGTTTGATACGAGATTATGAGAGAGTGAGTTGATTTTGCATGTTTGTGTTTGGTCCCGGTTTCTTTTCTTGTCGAGTTCAAGTCAAGCCAAAATGTTTCAGTTTATTTGTAATGGCCTGCCAGGGCTACTTGATTCGTTGGGCTTTCTGTAAATGATAGTCGAGGGAGACGAAATGAGATAATGAGGTTTGGGGTTGGGAGAGATGAATGTGAATCTCGGTTTATTGACTGATTGGTGGGTGTGTGCTAATTCAGGTAAGATGGACTTAGATCAATTGGGAATTGCGGTCTTGGGCCAATCACAGGACCCATTTACTGTATATGTTTTGTCGAGCTCAGCGATTTTCAAATGCCCGAAAAATCACGTGAAAAATTATCAAAAATTTTTGCCAATGATATTTTATCATTTTAAAGTGCAATGGACCAAAATCATAATAAATCAACATAATGCGAAGAAAAAAGATTTACCTTCCGGAAGCTTCCAGCATGAAGATGAATTGAATACAGGTAGAAAAATGTGAATAGAGGCAGGAATATCGACACGATAAACAGTAATTGAGACGAGACTTTCTGCTGCTTCTGCAAGAGTTTCTCTTTCGAACTTCACTTGTACTTACAAACTCTTCAGTTTAGTGTACAACTTGCACTTTAAAATTTTGAAATTTCAGCGGGAGCATTTTCATTGACTTTCATAGAAAAATTGTAAAACGAAAAAGTTTTCTTCATATAATAAAAAGAAAAAATTTCAGAATAAAAAGTTATAGCAAGGGTAATTAGGAAATAATAAGACTTACTCATTCTTAGCCAAATCTACCCTCCGCCTATTTAATAGTGGTGATAAACATTTGTTTTCAAGAATTGTTATCGAAAAGTTTTACCTTTCCAAACTGACATATTGATATAAACATGATTAAAAAATCACCTCCAAAGTCTGTTGCAGAAGCAAAATGTCCCTTTGTGAGATGGAGCTCCTCCTAGTCAAACTGGTCGTCCTCGTGAGACTCGACGAGGAGCCGAATGAGGATCGTCTTCTGCCTTGTTGCATGGCTGATTGTTGACTGATTTAGAGTTGATTGCAATGGGTTATTCGATTGATCATAATCTGCAAATTACAGAATTAGTCGATTGTATGAAAAAACGAAACTTTCCTTTTTCTCACGAAAAATTCTCGCATTTCCATTTTTAGAACTAGATGAAATAATTTCATCATATGGAAATAAGGAACATGAAATGTCAGAACTCATCCTCCTTTTGATAAATTGCATTGTGACAAGTTTAATTATCCCATGTCTTTTTCCTTACATCTGCACTCTCATTCTCCTTCAAAATAGATACTCTCGCTCTCGAAAATAATACAGCAAATTTGTCACGCGAGATGAGAGGCTAATAAATAAATAATTGCTGAAAGATATAATGAAGTATGGAGAGAGGAAAACTGATAGCTCCTGGAAAAATCGATAGGGGATATGTGAAATCTCAGAGATAAACGAGGGGAAAGGGAAGAGACATTACAATTGAAAGAAAAAAAGACGAGAAATGAAAAAAGGGATGAAGGGAGAGAAGAAGAGGGGGAAATGAAGCTGACGGAAGGAAAGTCAGAGAAAAAGAGAAGTGATGATTCTGAGCTCGTACACATGACCACTCTGCCTGTGGCCGAGGCATATGTGACGTGATCATGATTGAGACAAACCTCTCTGCCTTTGTGCTTTCAACTCTCGCCTTCTGTTGTCAACCCAATAATGAGGCCTACCTTTCAAATCAGCAACTGCTCCCTCTGACCAAATTCCCCGGACAAATCAAACAACACAGCTCTGTTTCAGTTCGAGTTTCTCCATTTCAAGATTTAACCAAACGGCTGTGGGAAAATCAGTCCAATCGTCAATCGGATCGTTGCGAATATCGTCCTCTTTTCTCTAAACAGCAAATTGTCAGTAGTAGCCTAAATTGGGGTTCTGAAATGAACATCTTGGAAATATTATAGCGTTACAATATTACAACAAGAGTAAATATCATTTAGGAATAAGAAAGATGACGGTAGAGAAAACACTATTTTACAGTTTTTCATGCTGTAAGGTTGTAAAGCAGCAAGGTATCCAAGTTTCCCGCATTCAGAACTCAATGCAAAAGTGTGAAATAAATGCCTAATGAGTTAGTTATAATGAAAGCACATCATCAAAATGATCAATCATTTCCATTGATTTCATCTATAGAAGCCTTCCAGAAACGCCTACTTTTTCGAGCCTCTTTGAATCTCTCTGCTTCGAATACCCTTACGCTTCTATTGACCAAATTCATAGTGCAAAAATGCTTGTCTCCCTTCATAGCAGTATGTTGTAGTGGATAGCGAGTTAGATTTTTGCCTTTTCCTGAACGACCAGACTTCCCCAAAACACGACCCGCGGAAGAAAAATAGTATATCTTATCGAATGAGAAAAAGAAGATATGCTCTTTTCCTCTCTCGATATGTCATGCTATTTTTCTGCGGGTCGATTTACGGATCGAGTTCTGAGAGGTTTGTGGACGATAAGCGAGAGATTTTAGAAAAGAAGGAGCAGAGAGGCTCGAGAAAAGTAAATGTTTCTGGGAAAGATAAGGCATTTTTCGAGTAAGAAAGTGGATCAAATTTTGAACAGACTTCTAATGAACACGAAGATCGACTGAAAAATCAAATGTTAACCAACCATTTTAGCAGTTTAAAAATCTCCCATTTTATGATCAGGAATGTTCGCAATTGGCAAAAAAATCGGAACTGCAAATATAATCTTTAAAAAAGTTGAAGACGACTCATTGAAACATACTGCAAAATTTACGGTGCAGTGCAAAATGGAACGTTCCTGTTCATCCTATTTAAGGGCCACATTTTGCACTGTGTTCAATAAAAATGCTTGCAAATTGCATGGAAAAACTTACACCGATAATTGTCATGACTAGGATGAAGAAGCAAAGACTATCTTTGTCCAGGAAGGAATCGAGATTTTGGACAGGCCGATCGCGTTCTGGAAACAGAAAGGGCTTCCTGTATTTGTCACTAAATTTTAGGGTAGGGAAAAGAAAAATAACTGGTGACAAATACAAATAATGATGGTGATCAGTTAGTGACAAATACAAAATACCCAGGGAAAGGAATTGATTAATTTTGCAAGAATTTCTCTCTTGCAAATTGTGTTTTGCTCAATAAACTCAGCAATTTAATGAGCTGCCATTAAAGTCGCTTAATCGGAGCAAAACAGAAATTGGAGTCTGAAAGGTTCAAGAATGCTACAGTAAGGGAAAAATGCTTAGAAATAGGAACTCTTCAAAGAATCGAGTGTTTTCAAAGAAAACTAGACTGATCGCACAAACGACGAAACGGTCTGTCAGCATAGTTAGAATTTGTGCATGCAATTTGACAAAATTAGCAGAATTGATTACTCGTTTTGATTTGCCAGAGTCCTTGCTTCTCATTTTCAACAGTGCGACAAGTGTTTTTGATGATCATCCGATTTCCGAGTACTTTTTCAAAAATCCAGCTCCATACGCCTATGGGCACTGTATTTATCTACAGCCCTATGGGACTCTTTTTCGACCTTATCGCTTCCAAACGCGTTGATGCCAAATTTTCATTTGTTGCTAAAATTTGAATAACGAAATAGTATTAGCGAAACAGATTAGAGTAATTTCATTACTATGCACGTCTCGACAGGCCGTGTGAAAAGTCAGTGAAATTATTTTGGGTTTTTTCTGGAGGATTTTCTTAACAATGACTCTTTTAGATTATCGAAAGTGACAAACTTCATGGAGAATTTGTCGCATCTCCTGGTCACCTGTCCGACGATTTTTTTCATCAAAGTTTTCAATTTTGTCGTGGCAATTCACCACTTTTGTGGGGTTTCATGAAATTTCTCGCATTCTTTTCATAGCACTCCAGTTCACCATTGCCCATATCAACTTTTGAGGAGAGGATTCAATGCCAATTGATGAGCACAGTGCTTTACTCTCTTTTCTTTGTTCGGCGAAGCCTAATTAAAATTGCACCAAAAATCGATATTTACAAATCTAATAGCGCATTTTTAAATCTAATCAGATACGATTGTCAAGAATATTTTTTTGAATTTTTTTCTGAAATTGTTTTTAAAATAAAAAAAAATGTACGGGTAGGAATTTATTTTCAAGTTCCTGAAAAATGACACCGGACAGGTCAAATCACTGATGAAGTAATGGCGAGCATGGAGAAATACGAATGTGAGTCTTACAATTCATTTAATTTCGACGGAAATTCAAATTTCGCACTACAGATTTTTGCTCATTCGATCTTATCTTTTCTTTTTATCGATATGAAAAATTTCGAATCAAAGCTATTTGCGAAGCGGTGCGCAGAAACTTTGAAAATCTGCGGTACGATTTTTTCGCATTGCTAACAGGTGTGTTTCTAACTCATGAAAATTTCGGGAAGTTGTGTCTGAATAATAGAGCCAAAATTCTTTATGATAAATAAGCAAATGATGTATAAGTTCCTTCTCCAATAATATTTTGGATGACTTCATGAGTTTTTCTTCAAACTTAATCAGTCTCTTGTAGTTGCCACGCAGTTTATAGAATGGTCACTCTAAACAACTGAGTGACAGCTACAAATGAGAGACGGAGGCAGGTGAGTAACAACTACAGAGATCCAAGCTAATTTAGGAAATTCTTCAATTTGGAACATTTATTGTGATTTACAACCAAAAAAGGAATTCTTATGATAGTGCTAAAAGCATAGGCTCTAAATTTTATAATTATTCAAAAGACTTACATCCGTATATGATAAGCCGGAAGCAAGAGTCACTGTAAGATGGGTTTCGAGGTTTTGATCAAAGGGGGAAGATCTGAGGAGAGGATAGAAGTAGAATCGAAAGGTCTAGCTCGATATGAGGTATCAAAGTCTCTTAGCCCTCGGCGTTGTTCACCAGAGAGTGTTCAAGAACAAAGAGTGAAGGGGTGCTGTTAGGAAAGAGATTCATTCTGTTAGTCTGTTGAGAGATAAACCAAAGGTAGATTTCTCTACCAAAGTTTATTGGCTGCTAGAAATGCAAAACAATAAAAAAATAAACCTGCTGCTGCTGTTGGTGGTTCTCTTTCAGAATTGTCCTTTCCGGGAAAGAAAAGTGTAGGCAGGGTCGGACTCCGCCCCAATGATAAGGGGTTTGACCCCATCATGCCCTGTGCGCGAAGTGTTCTCCGAATGAAAATTTATTTTTTAAAAATTATAATTTTTAAGGTTCGTAAGAATATATAATTTCAGTCGAACTGGGATTTGATTGATCAGAAATCATCACGTTAGCTGTGAATACCGTTTTCTGTTCTGATTGATGGATGCTTGCAGATAGGTAACGCTGTGCTAAAAATGCTCTGTCTGAGAGACATTTTGCATGGTAATTGCTTAATTACTTTCTCGTCTTCCCCGATAATGAACGTGTTTGCAGGGTGCACGCACAGGCTGTGGAATGGAAATGTAATGTGTCAAGTGTGTCAGCAGAGGTGACCTGTTGCATGAATGATATCCCGAAATGCTGAATTGCTGCAGGGGCATATCATCTCATTCCTCCATCCATTTCCACACTCTTCCCAGACGATCATTCCATTGCCTTATCTAATTTTCCAATCTGATGCTTGCACCTTGTCTGTGTCCTCGAGACAGCCGCACAAACCTAGACCATTCTCTGTTTTGCTCCCTTCTCCTTTTTTTCTCTCCCCCTCTTGTCTGCAACAATTTGTGCTTTTTTATTTTGGAATTACTTTCAGGCCTTTCAATCAAAATCGAGTCATCTATCTCTTCTCATAAAAGAGTAGCTCTTCTGCTTCTGCTGTGTCCAGTGCTCTTTTGCTTTTTTCTAGTTTCTTGTTGCAACCCCTTCTTTTCTCAATACATTCCTCCTCAATCTTTAATCCGATCTCCTCACTCCCCTACTCCTGTTTTCCTCATTGTCTTTATTGTAACTCCGTTCTCGAGTTTTCTCATTGTTTTTTTCCGAATTTATCAGTGGGTTCAACAGATTTCAACATCGCTATTTCAATCGACAATGTTCGTTTTCAGTCAAACTTGTCAACAATGAGACTCTTCCTGGTCTTGTTTGTCACAATCGTCGGACTTTCCTGCGCGAATAGAGGTTTGCCATTTCCAATTTCGATTACTTCTATTTATTTGTCATGAATTTCTTCAAGTTATTTTTATCAGATTAAGGTAGATCTAACGTCGTCAAGGATCTGTTCAGGACCTATTCGCAAAGAGTCTATAATAAGGAGTACGATTTAGTATGTAATACTGTTGAAATACTTTCAAATACTTAAACTCAATTTTAGGTTCGTTTGATGTACCACGATAATGCGGGTTTGTTATTTAAATATGTTCTTTTTCCACTTAAATGAATCAGAGAGGAACGAAAATTTATTTATAGAAGTTTTTTTCTTCAATCGATTCTTCCATTTCGAGATTTTAGATACAAAAATAACATGCGATTTCGAGATCTAAATTATCAACATTGCGATATAGCTCATTTCTGAACACGATTATGATTTTATATACATAGCTAAATGAAAGTTCCTTCCTTTAACCAAACATTTTAGTGACTGTCGAAAAGGGCAAAAGATCTTACTACGGACCTGACGGTACGAATTAGATATTTTATATTATTAATTTTTTTAGATTTTTAGCTATTGCCAAAGCCATCAAGATGTATCATGATGACCTCGGCGTATCTAAGACTCTTGTAAGCTAAATGTTTTATCAATTATTTATAAAATGTAAAATCGGAGTTTATACATAAGGTCCTCGGGTAGATCTGGCGAACTAATGTTCTGGATAACTTTTTGCGCAGAAATATCATCAAAATTGTAAATAAGACTTCTGTAAAGGAAAAATACAATTAGAAATTTTCCTAGCCGAAAGAATCACAAAAATCCATAGCTCTAAATGAATGCATTTTCACAAATGAAATATCTCTTGCTTCTTTGTGTTTGTGTTAAAATATTTTAAGCTGATTTTTGACACAACCATTTTATCAGGTTTATCGTCGGTATAGACGGGTTTTCGGGACATTTGGAGTTTGAAGGGTACTTCCTTCCCAAATTTTCGCTTTAAACTATCACGTTTCTACCACAAACGCATTTCTGCAAGGAGCGCGGAACTCGGGGACTCTATTTGTACAAGCTCGAAATATTCTTCTTCTCCGAAAGAGTAGTGAGATACGCGAGACTTATAAGAAACAGACTGTTGGGAAACGATAAAACCGTGTGCCTATTATATATTTCTCAAAAATATCGAAGACCAAATGGGATATTTGATGCTTCGCAATATCCGAGAAATTTGCATAATATATTCGATTCCACGACCTAAATTTCTGTGTATTGATCAGGCACAGTATCTTCTACGGTACAGAATTTACTAATAGAAATGCTTCTCTCTTCTCACTTGAATTGATTGACATATTAGTAGTGCAGCTTCCTGGGAAGATAAGCATTCTATTGTCGACTGCGAGTAAGTGAATATTGCATACTCTTTGCAACTCGCTTTTCTTTTTCCTCGTTATTTCTTTTCCCCTCGCTCTTGTTTTCTTTTCGCCTCTCCGGAAAAGTGTAAAGAAATAGAGGTGGGGCATGAGGGAGGCAAGTTGCAACGAGTATGCAATATTCACTTACTCACAGTCGACAATAGTATATTTCAATCGACTGTTATTTCGTTCAGGAATAGGAGTTCAGAAATTATATTCGTCAAGCAAATATGAATTAACGAACATCTTACAAATTTAGAACACCAATGAGCAGTTCATTGAGCTCTCAAACGACTTCGTCTATTATCAAAGCGACTACGAAGTAAGGCTTATCAAGTATTTGGGAAGATATCATTTTTAGTTATGAACTAGACAAGATTCTAGTTTGCTTTGCAAATATTCTGTTGGAAGCATTAATTAAAACTTGATGATTTAGTCTGAAAAGAATCAAGCTAGGAAAGCTAGTTAACTAATCTGATATCTCTGAGATTAACTTGATATCAATTAATGATAGGCTTATAGATTCAGAGCGAACTGAAAGATCAAAATATCCGCGGCACCTACTGGCAGATCTGGAAAAAGTCGAACGACGGCCCATGGAAAATCATCCACGACGAATTCTCCATCGATAAGGACGACGACAACTGAGCGACTCATCGGACGGGCTGATCGGATTTTGACAATCGATTTTTGACTCTTGCATCAACCATCAACTCGATCATTTTTTCACATTTTTTTCTCGTTTTCTTGCAATGGTTCTTACGAGTAGACTTTTACCTTCACGATCAATCAATCAGGAAATTATGCATTCTACTCTTTACGGGATTAAGGGCATAGTTTTATCCGCAGCATTTTAACGGTAATTTTAGCGATCATATTCATTTATGGACACATTTTTCGATGACGAGTTGATAATAAAATGCGTGGCACACATGTGTGTTTGTTGATGAAAAAATGTAAAATACAAAAAAAAGCGATAGGGAAAACATTTAAATTCTAGCAAAGAATATTTAAACTGATAGAACATCTGTCAAGAAAACATTGTAATAATTTGTAGACAGTGAAATTCACTTCACAGAATCATTGACCTGTTTCGACATTTTTACAGAAATTCATCGAGAATTCCAGCAAATCTAAAGTCTAGCATATCGCGGAAGAGTAGGATTTGTCTTGGCTTTGTAATTGAGATATCGTTTGAATGTGCTGATGAACAGCGGCATGTCGTAATCGAAATCTGCATTCAAGGCCACTCCGTGAGGAATGTAGTCCAGTTGCATGTGATGCAGATCGACGCCACAGAAAACTGGCAGTTTGACTCCTCAAATTGTGTTTTACTCGATTATTCAACGCACTCGATGCATTGTGATCACCTCTCTTATTCAGAGCGAATCGCAATCGCTTTTTGACCTGGGGCCAGAGAACTTTCGGCACAACGAATGAGGTGACCTTCTCGATGGGAGTCGCGAATGGTCCACTCAGTCCGATCTAAACCGATTCATTAGAATCAAGAAAATTTAATTTTAATCGTTTTTTCCATAATTTGTCGAATTCTGAATATGAAACGCTCACGAACTGAATTTAATAACGGATGTTATTATCGAAGAGCAATCACTTGAAAAAATAAATGACACGAATTTCGCTGCGCTGAAATTAGCGCACTGCTTGCGGCAAACTTTACGACACTTCATTGGTTCAAGTAAATAATTTTACGATAGACTTAAGTAAATTCACATTTTTACCGCTAATTTTGTTCCCAGTGATCATTCTTCAGCAATAGCTTACCCTGAACACATTGACGTCCACACTTGTCAAGGATACATCGCCATAGACAGAGGATTGACGAACTGTTGGTTTGATCTAACAGGTATTGCATATATGAATTTTATTTTGAATTATCGCTTACAGTCAAATGAAGCTTGGTGTTCAGATGAATGATATCACGGAGTGACTTCCATCCTTGAAATTGTACGGATACATTCGCCGCCAATGCCACTCGAGCACCGAATGTCTGATGAATTTCGAGTTTTGGCTCTCTAAAATGGCAATGCTCGGTCATGTTTGGTGATATGAAATCTTTGAATTTCGTAATCTAATGAAAGGGAATCGTCGACAAAAGGTGATGGAAAATAAACTTCAGAAGTAGGTTATCAAAACACATGTTTTGAGTTCGGCTATGATAATAATTGCATCAGAAACTTAATCTGTCATCGTCGCATTCACTTCGATGAAGCACTTTGAACATATGGCTTTGAACACCTTCGAGAATGTGTTTGGAAGATTTGCGGCATACACTCTAAAGTGGCTTTGTGATTTCTTTGAATGCTGATCTTCACCGTTCGGAAATTTTTGTGAGGTTGTGAGTGAAGACTTGATGGAAGAAGGTATTCGGGACGTAATCAGAGACGATTATTCCGACCATCTAGATAAATTAACCAAAATAACGCTCGTTGTTACTCGTGTTTACGTTTCTATCTAGGACGGTTATGTTGAGCACATTGGGTTTGGC
The DNA here is from genome assembly GCA_002287525.1 of Diploscapter pachys. Lineage (NCBI taxonomy): Eukaryota > Metazoa > Nematoda > Chromadorea > Rhabditida > Rhabditidae > Diploscapter > Diploscapter pachys. The sequence continues at coordinate 19,185 of LIAE01010141.1, forward strand.
CACGTTCTGGGCTCGCTTTCCGTTGATCGTTATTCCCCCATTGATTCCGAATACGACATCCTAGAGCTTGTACTGCTTTTTGACGACTTCATTATACCATTTCTTACATCCTTGGTGAAAACCGGGGGATAATCGAGATTAACGTCGACTCCCCAATAGACAGGTCCACCAGTGTATTCTCCCTTTGGCGGCTCAGGAAACTCGTCTTCGTCCTCTATCTTGTCGACTTTCTTCGGCTAAATTCGTAAATTCGAGGTTTCAGCTGTGTCAAGTTTTAAATTCTGTTAACCTTGCAGAGACTGTGCCCCAATTCAGCCGCATTGAACGCAGTCGGATCATCGACGGGAGGCTCAAATTTCTTCTCTGCCTAAAATCGAAAAAAAAACTTTTAAAGTGTTAAAGCAAAGAACTGAGATTATCTTGGGCAGAGGGTATTTTTCAGATTGTTCCCAGGAAGTGAAATTTGACAATCCTAGATACACCGCGTATTGTCTTGGTCAAACAGGAAAATAGGTCGTATATTAAAAAGAGTAGAGAGACGCAGAAGCAATTGCGTAAATACCACTTTTCCACTGTCCCTAGCTGAATCCCTGTATTCTAGCCTCCATCTCTGCGCCTAGTTTAGACGTGCAATGCTCGTATTGAGATTTTCGACGCACGAACTATTTGTTCATTGGAATAAGGCAAATGTCATGTTGAAGTAAATTTCTGATTGCAGTCTGACTTTATAATGACTCCAAATTATTGTCAGTGTTCATTCGTGGAGGAAATCAGCTAAAGCCTCACAATCATTCTCTTCCAAAGTTGAGCTCGGTTGTTTCTACAGACGCAAAGACTTTTTTAATTCCAAAATGCCTAACCCTTTGATTCTCTTCGAGCATGAATTGAATCGTATCGACAGTCATGTTGCAAATCACAAACTTGAGATTCTCGGTAATCTAAAATATCGTGAAAATCTTCCTGAATTCGGGATAAATTTTCTCAACCTCTTTCTCGATGATATCCTTGATGGTCAACAACTCAGAGTCTTTGTCGAATGTCAGAATAAGGTCCTTATGAGTCACATTGCAAACTGGTGCCTAATTGTTTGTTGGATTTCATTATCTTTTTGAGATTATCCTACCGAGACGACAGTAGCATTTATGGTTCTGTCTTGCTTGAAGTAGAGATGGGCATTAATTGTCAGGTTCGACACGTCAGCGATGAAATTGCCTTCGTACGAGAAAATGACCACACTCACAACTGCATGAGCACTCGTTCGCAAAGTCGGCAGTTTGATGTTCGCAGAAATTCCTAAAATTATTTCGATGAGCTTACTTACGGTCTGGACCAAGAGTTTTCTGAGATTACGCGGTCAAAAGTCACAAATGCTTTGCGCTGTTCTATTTTAGAGCAATTGAGTTGGAAAGGATCACTTTCGTTCCGAGTTTTCTGATTTATTTTCGGCGCTAATTTTGGAAAGTTTTATATCGGAACGATCTATTCAATGGGAAATCACTTGGAATGGAAGAATTTCAGAACAAATTCGAAATGAAATAGAAAAATCGCTAAAATAAACAGCCATGGGTATACGCTCACTTTTGCAGTATTTCTACGCTCTCTCCATTTTGTCTACTCTCACTTCGCACATAACACGATTTGTGCGTATCTTCGAAAACTCTTTTATCCCACGACTATATAATAGTTCACAGTGAACAATATAGATGATCTTCGATGAGAATATTTAGTTTCTCGAGTATCAGAAAATTCTAACAAAAGGCTGAAGATGCTAGCACTTGATTAATGTCTTGTCATTACTTTTCCAGAACTGTTAGAAGCTAGTCTTAAAAATCGAAAGTTCTTTGTATTTTGGAAGATTTTGGATGATTTCCTTACGATTTTAAACTTAAAAGCTCAGAAATTCTCTTGATTCTCAACCTTTTCCATGCAAAAAAGTTGCTCGAATCGATGGTCTTGACACATTTCGAATGTGGATGTCGGAGACTTTGGCAGCTCCTCCATCGACATCTGCTGGGTGCAAGTTATTCAGGAGCTCGGGAAACGCATCTTCTGCTAGCTCTAAATTAGCAAAAAATTACTCATAACAAATACCCTGGACTTACTTGAGATGTAATCAACAGATTTTTGATTCAGTCGAATATAAATTCCAGCCGTATTGCTACTAACTAGAGCAATTAGAGAAGTAACTAGTAAAGAAGAAATCAATTGCCCGCTTAATGAATACATTTCAAGCAATTTTTGATAAATATGCTGGGGATTATCGACAAAACGTCCAATCAGAATTCAATATGAATCAAAAGCTCCGAGGGCATCTGGTTTCTCTCTTTTTCCTCTCTTCTAATTTCTTTTCTTCTCCCATTTTTCCTTCGTCTAACAATCATAAATTAGAACAGTTGTACCAAGTCTCGAAAGATAAATATTGCTCGAAGGTCACGAGATAAAAATTCGCCTAACTAATTATTCATAAGAAGATTTTTAAAAAATAAAACTACTGACGTAATGAACATAAAATGTCGCTTCATTCAAAATTAATCATCATGATGAGTTCAGATATTGCTGTATCAAAAAGTTTTAACTTGTTTGCTATTGAACGAGCACATGGAATGCAATAATAGATAAAATTTATACTGATATATTTTTACTTACTAATGAATCGTTATCATATTATTTTTGCAAGGAGTGAATTCGAGTTTGGGAGGTGATAAACTAGTAAACTTTATAAGGAATATGTAAAGAAAAGTTCCATATTTATAATCTTAGGGACATACATTGTTTCAAATTTCGATGATATATTGCTCTGCTCTGGTCTTCACACCTTCATTTTTGTGCATTTGTCGATAATCAACGAGAGCCATATTCCGCTATTACTTTTTGCGCAGGAATATGTATTCCGGTGTGACTAGGATTTTGATAAGAAAAAAATAGAATAAAAATTGATTTTGAACGGAAGAATCGGCATTTTCCGGACCCCAAAATGAACACGTTTTCGCAAAACTTCAAATCGTTTGCAGGTTTTTGCAAAACAAATTATGCTTTGATGCCTGACACAGAATCGTTTTAGGTGGTTTATCGTCGATCTAGACTATAGGTTTTTTATGGCATTTGGACTTTGAAGGGTACTTGGTTTCCATTTTTGTTAGGGTTCCTTAACTACCATTTTTTGTCACATGCCGTGCATTTGCACAGGGCGCGGAGCTTGCGCTCTCTAGGTAGTGTATGGCAGGCCACCGAGAAGAATTGTTTCCTGCCGGTATCTTTCTCGGGTGCTATCGAAGGCACTATTTCTGTCCATGCGAATCGACTTGAGCCATCCAGCAAAGAACTGACCGGACGAATGACAGCGTGATAGCCGCCCGACAGCCGCTCGGAAGCCGAACGGCTATCACGCTGTCATTCGTCCGGTCAATTCTTTGCTGGGAAGTGAAAAGTTTGCCCTTCATTTATGCGTAGCGCGTGCAAAGATGTTCGGAGATATTAGGCATTTTTTGAAAAGTTTCGAAATTTGTATTATTTTTGGAGAAGCGGTTTACTTGTTTGCAGAAGATGTTGTTCCATCAGTCGCCTTCTGGCTCGAACAGTTACTCGCAGGATTCGACCCCCACAGTCATCGTCCGTCCCTCCGTCGTTCTGTCGACCGACTTCAACCGGCCTCTGCCTGCTGAGAACGATCTGGTCGTCTTCAATCAAGACAATGAACTCGCTATTGGAGTCATCAGACCGGTAAAAATAAAGATAAATACATTTTAAGTGTTTGGAATTGCATTTTTGAAAGATTTATCGTTGTTTTTATCTAATCACGCATAAGATTCATAAAACGGAAGAAACAAACTTCTTGTGAGGTTCATCGAATTCACCGACTTTGCAATCGAAATGATATTGATAAGGAAGGAAAATTCTAAACCTTCTAATAACGACAATTTGGATTTGTCGCGAAGTTGTATTCTTGAGAAGGTGCAAAGTGAGAGCGTTTTTTATCCCCTATTTCTGCATCCAAATTCGCTCGGTTGCAGCATTGCGGCAAATACGAATCTCTCCAATAAAAAAAAATTAAATTTTCAAATTTCCGAATAAAAATGAGCATAAGCGTTGCAGAAAGGTCCGGGCGAGAAAATCGAGATACTGACGAACGATCAGCTGTACGACCTGCTGCCCCACAGATATGCAGTCAAGATCGAGAGCATATTCAATGCAAGTCTCAATACCTGCTACGTTGAGGAGGTGGGCTCATCGATTTTTATATAATTTTCTCCCATTGACTTACAAATCTTATTCTTTGTCGATGTTACAAAAGTGCAAATAGCGAGAAGAAACCAGAAGAGTTCGTAGTGTTGTTCAACAAAGCATTTTATATTTGGTATTTTACTCCTGGAATTCAATCTCAAAGTTAAACCACGAAATAATCATAACCTTTGTTAGAAAATAATTTTGAATGACGTTCTTCGAATTCGTTGGTGATTATTGCAGGCTTGCTTGTTGCATCGCCATTTCTCCAAATCCGACTTGGTGCAGAGATTCTACAACAAACACACAAGCGATCCGAATAAGAAGAGAATGCGAGAGGCTGATGGAAAAAGAGAGGATGCCGTGGGAATCATCATCGACACAAAGGTATTTCGCAAGAATATTTTTTCTAGAAGTTATTCGAAATTTTTAAAAGATATTTCATGCAGGAATGTTTGGAACTCGAATTCCGACTTTTTCCAAATTTCAATTTCAAACACTCCTGATTTCGTGCATATTGATATAAAGTTATTTACAAAATGATGATGTACGTTTGCAGGTGACTGCAGACGTGCTGCTGCTTCCCGAGAGGAATCGCGTGGTGCGCAACGTGCCCGACAGCCACTGGATGAAGATCGCTTCATACACTTCTCTCAGCAATATGAAATACTCCAAATTCAGCAAGGAGAACATTATCTTCTACGAGGGTAATTCGATTTTATTTTCACTATAATCATACACTTTCTGACTTGATCACATCATGAATGAGCAAACTCCAATTATGATTTTTTTAAATATTCATCCGCTCATTCTCGAATCTCGAAAAATTTTTTAAACAAGATTATACTAACGTTTTAATTTCCGAGTTTTTTTTTGTTGTTTTTCTTCTAAACTCGAAATACTATTTTTTTTTTCAAAAATCACAGATCATTTTCAGTTTTAACTTTCCAAAATATTTTACTTTCTTATTTTCGATTTTAGAACAGAAATATCCTTTTTGCAGGCTGGTTCGGACGCATTTTTGCGACCAATCAGCACTTCGATCTCTCGATGCTCTTCGATGGGAAAACGTAATCTTATTTTTTGATTTGAAAGCTATCTTATTCGTTTTTCTTCAGCCACAAAATGACAATGAAAATAACGAGCCATCCTCGTTCCTACAGCAAGATTCTGATTCGTCCTCCTGTCGACGAGAACAAGGCCTTCTATGTTGGGGAGATGGTCAGAGTCAAGCTGTCCGATCTCATCAGCGGTAGGCTTCATCAATTTTAACATTTTATTGAGATGAATGAATACTGAAAGAGAAGCTTTTCGCTATTCATTCGACTATTTTTTGCTAACTATTAAGCCCTAATATGAATTCAAAAGAAATGCTCAAAGAAAATCGTTTCTACTGAAAAATATTGTTACTTGCCGACACTTGGAAATGATTTTAGGATAATTCCATCGTTATGGAGCGTAAAATAACGTAATAAAATCTAAAATCGAGTGAGGAGTTTTCGAGATTTTTGAGTTTAAAGTTGGGTACCCAAGAGGCCGAAAATGAAAATGCGAGGCACATATACCCCATTCACACTATCAGTTTTATACCATGTCACGTTTTGCACAGGGGCGAAGTTCGTGCTCTCTAATCATAGGACGATTGTGCATTTTCAGAATGGTCCGAATCGATTTCCAGTCTCCCTCGCCATTCTCCATTCATGATCGATTCAAATTCTTTTCTCAGGTATATTTTTGCAATTTCTTTGAAAGATTTCCTCTTTATTTCAGGGCATCAAGCCCGAACAGGTGACCACGTTGGAGAAGTGGCGTTCTGAGTTGAATGACGAGTTCGCGCATCGTTTCGAGGAGGTTTCGAATGAATTTCTTTTATTGAATCATTCTCTAAATTCCATTTTTAGGCTTCTGCATCGCTGAATGATTCAAATGGACCGAGCAGTAAGGTAGTTTTTCATTTTAAAATTTCCACCTTTTATCATTTCTTGTCTCAGAAGGCAAAATCCGGTGACAATCTGAACGACGTGCAAATGAAGGATATTGATAATTTGTGCCTGAAGGAGGACATGAAATATGCGGAGAATCTTCTGGGTGCCAGCTTCGTTGGAGAAGTAAGAATTTTTGTGAACAACTGAATGAGAGCAAGTTGATATGTATAGAGGGCGCAAGTGGAGTGAGATTTTTAAAGCAAACTTTATAAAGATTTTCGTTACCTAGGTTCATCTCGATTATAAATAAGTTTCAAAGGGGAATTTCTTTTCCAAAATGTAACCGACTAATGGGTGAACCATTTTCCTTTCTTGTCTTAATTCGAATTCTATTGACAAAAGAGTGTTAGCAAAAATGGGGACTCAGAAGACGTCTTCTCGACATGATAACTTTCGATGGGATTATCTATTTCGAAAACGGTAAAAAGCACTGGAATCAGTGAAAATTAGGCTTCATTATGAAATAATTTTCACCATTCATGCATCACGTTCCAAAACTCACTTGCATCCTCTAGATGTGTAATTATTTTTTGCATTGAATTCACTTTCTTTTCCATTTCAATTTTTTTATTTTGTTGTTCGTGAAAGAAACTACCTTCTTCCTGAAGAAAATATTTTCAGATCCTCCGTCCTTTGATGACCTGCGACATCAAACTATTAAACGGCACGATTATTCACAATGTACCGAGCTACGAACTGTCTGCCTACAAACTTGATCAACTCCCCTTTTCATTAATGCCTGGGATGATTGTCATCAAGAAAACCAGCAAGAATCACGGTAAGCTAAAGTTCCTATTCATGCATTTTTATTATGGATTGGGAAATTCAAATAAAAATTAGGAAATCTGCCTAGGGTCCCCCCAAGTGAGTTTGCAGAAATTAACCGAAGAGGGAAACGTAGTACCAATCAACGGCCCATGATGCACCTTAGCTTTCAGAAAAAAATAAAATAAAATAAAAAGATGAACTTTCGCAAGAAAAGTAGAAAAATTAATTTCCAAGATGAGCAGAGTTTGTCAGGAAATGCGCGGTAGGGCGGGGCCAAAAATGAACTTTTCGAAAACAAGCCCAAATAAGGATTTCTCCCAAAAAATTTATATTTCTGGATTTGCCTGTTGCTGATTTCTGTCGATTTCAATTCCATCTAGCCGCAATCGCCGTTAAATTCTCCGGAATCGCTCACGCCGCCAATTTTGAAATGCGCGACTTATTCAATTGTTTGCACATAAAGGACGCGCCAAAGTTGGTGAAGCTCTAAATATGAAAGAATTAGTGAAGGGACGGACGAATTATCCGTTGTACGTGATTGTACGGGCACTTTTTTTTAAAATAGATGTTTAAAATCAGAACAAAGAAGATAGAATTTCTCATAAAAAAGTAGGACTTTTGAGACATTTGAATTTTGGCAGGGAACGGAGCCGAAATAGAAAACAAACGCCACTTTCACCATGATCCAGGCTGAATTTCAAGAAGTCCTTGACTACAACTTATTTTCTATTGTCATTCTACCCATTTGCGAAAGAAAATCCTAGAGAAATAACCCAGGATCTGAGATAGACTGAATTACGTTTCCACCTTTGTTTGCGATTTCTACAAAGGGCCAGAGCTTGGGAACTCTAATCATACCATACAATTCTCTTTTCTCTGATTTGTTTTTATTTTTAGGAAATGAATTCGGCCTAGTGATGCAGATCTACATGAAGGACAACAAGTCGGAGTGCTTGGTAAAATGGCTCGAGAGACGGAACAATGACGAATTCTCTGTGATTACAGAGGAAAGCATCTCTTCGTCGGACATTCAAAGACATCCAATCTTTTCCAGGCAAGATAAATTAAATCAGCTCTCATTAGCTCACAAATGATTTACGCTGCACACTTACGACCAGGGCTATGCGAAAACTTTCGCACAGCCCTGCCTACGACATTACCTTTTCAATTATGTATAACTCATGGGGGGTCAGACAACAACAAAAAAATAAAAATACTAATTGGTTAGAATTCCTGTCGGTCACTTCGCCGTTTCGAGCAAACCTCGCCCCGACAATACCAGTCAGAACAATCTCATTTGTCAGGTATCTTTTCGTAACTATTTTTTTGAAGATTCACAACTTTTTAATAATCATAATTATCCTTACTACAAAACGAGATAGTAATTTTTGAAAAGCAATAAGATAATTTCTTTCTATTACACCATGTTTATGAATAGACGATAAAAGAGCAGTTTATATTCGTAAGCAAGTAAATTTCCAGATCGTAGAGAACTTGGAGGATGGCAGACAACGCGCTCGATTCTTCGATATGACTGAAGATTCCCTGTGGCCCTTCCAGCTGAAAAGGTTTGTTTGAACGAAATTGCTTCCTTTTTGTAGAATGATGACTTTCAGTTTCTCCCTGGCGAGTGGGTTCATGTGGCCGAGCAGCAGCTCTATGGGCAGCTTTCTCTCGACGCCTCGCGACTCCGTCTCCACTTTCAACAGCCTCTTCTTCTGCATCGATGAAGGTAGGGTTTTTTAGTTGAGAATAAATTCACGGATAATCATAGACATTTTAAAAGGTTGAAAGAGGTATAGAAACTAAAAACAAAACAATGCGAAGAGACGGTCGAATACATCTGAATACAGAAAAAAACTGCCAATTTTGCTTTATCAAAATAATTGTAAAATAAAGGAAGCATTAGCAGAAAGATTTCATAAATATTTTCCTTAGAAAACTATCTTTCAGCTCAAGAAGAGCGTTCGCAGGCTTATAATGCGCTGATCAGCAAATACGTCGTGCAAGCGCCTACTCGCATCGTTTTTGAAGACGCTAGGGAATACGCTATGGTAAGAATCAAGCTATCTTTTCACTATGAATATTCCGATTTTTTTACCAATCAATTCAATTTGTGAACGAAGGCTCAAAATAGCTAATTTTAGGGGCTCCTTATCAAATGCATGCTGAAGGAGGTCGAGCAGAGCTGCAAGTCGAATCACACTCACGAGCAGCTGCGGGCAAATGAGCTCTATGAAATCATTCCTTTGGTAGTCAATGTGGTGCGTTACATTTTGCATCTTAAAATATTCATGCCGTTCTGAAATAATGCTTGTATCTATATGATTTTTATATCAGTTTGCAAATTTCACCCCATTTAACGAAAATTTCATCTCTAGTAACCTATGGCACTTGTAAATTATAAGGGTGACAAATGCAAAAAGTCCTGAATTATTCTATTTTCAAAATATTTATTTCAGCTGCTCGGAATGGATTCTCAGACCATCGAACAAGTGTTCAAGGCGTTCCTTTTCGTGGCCAATTTGCCTGAAACCGAATGTCCCACTTTCCCGGATGCTGTAGGAATTTATTGTTTTGTTTCCAAGAAATTGCTTGTTTCAGATGGACATATTCATTACGAGTCCGAATGAGATTTCCGTGCTGGACAGCCCACGAGCTGACAAGGCTCTCGAGATGTTCGAAATCGGGTAGGAATCAAGGGCGCATGAAGTTTCGATTTGAAAAGTTCGAAGTCGAAGTCCAAATTCGTGCACCCTTTGAAAAGAATTTAACAATTGAGTAAAGCCTAGAGTTTGAGTTCGAACTCAGAAAGTATTAAGTTTGTTATGATTTTTTTTTTTAATTTCTATTAAAAATGTTAAGAAGTCCCATTCTAATCATTCTCTAATTGTTAACTTCCTCGAAATTTTCAATTCTGAACAGACGACTTTTCAGTGTCGAATTCCACGATAAGATGCTGTTGATTTGCAATAAGGCGATTGCGAGCAATGATCTCAAGTTTAAACGATTCAAGACGGATCTGTCCCTGGCCAGACACATCGCTCCCACTCTCTACTACTTGGCTGCCAGATACCAGTTCGACCTCAGTTACTTCCCGGTAATCTATGATTCCCTAAAAATAATGAATTCGGGTTTCAGGTAGGGGATAAAGCTGGCGAGCCAGACTTCCAGTACGTTGCTCACTGCTTGAGACATCTTCATTACTTGGTAGATTATTTTTTTCTAAATTTATTTTATTTATCCAAAACTCCAATTATTTGAATTCGAGAAATTATCTAACGATAATCCTACTTCCTTTTTCATTTTCAAGATATATTATTTTAGTAAGTTTATTTCATCCAGTATATAATCGATTTAGCCTTATCCTAATGAGCTCAATCGCCAAGTAGTTGACTTGGATCAGGAACTGGTGAATGCAATCACAAAGGGGGCTGTGGAGGCAAAAGTTGAGATGGATTTGAATGCGACTGATAACAAGCCACCAGAACAAACTGTCTCTCCCAGACAAGTCATCGATTCCATTCTTAAGGAGGGTCACATCGAAAAGGAGGTTAGAATTTGTTGTCATGAAAGTTACTCATTTTTTAAAAATATTATTTTCTAATCAGAGCTAAACTAAATTAAAGATTTCGAAAGCTTCAAAAGATATACCAATTCCTTTAAATCGTATTTCTTTCAAGTTTTAAAATTGTTTCTCATTTAAGCCAGTGAAGAAGACCAGCTTGTCCTACAAGGCGACTCTGTCTGAATGGGAGCGAGTCATCGACGAGACCGAGGGCGGGAATGCATATGCATATATGAGGATGCTGAGCAGATTGACTGTCGAGCAGCCGACGGAATTGGGAATGAATGAAGTACAAATGAAGATGCAGATTGACACTGAACAGAGCGAGTACGATCAATTCATGGAGGTAAGCTTAGATTTTTATCGGGAAAAGTAAAGTACATATATTTTTTTAACTATACTTTACAGCACTTTCATCAAAAATTGTGTCCTAATACAAATTTTAATAATTGTTTCTCATCGCTATTCTATTATTTTCCAGGTCTTCGATAGTTTCTCGTGGGGCAGTCAATTGTTGCTCCTCCTTTCGATCTCCTCGTTCAAGCTGCTTTCTCAGCTTGGCCTTCTTTCACTTTCCCAGGTAATAAATTTATGAACAGGTTCTTGCATTTTGCTTTGGCAGATGTTGGTCGAAATTTTGTCGATATAAAATCTTCAGAATCAGTACAAATAAATTATTTGAAAGATCAAGCCAATAACTAATAATTTCAACTCTTCTACTTTATATTCAAATCAAACTTCAGATAAATTTCCTATAATTTAGCCCGTTTCGTGCTTAATCAAGCAGCTGCACCCTCCTGCCTTCTTTTCGCGCATTGCCTCAGATGCCACTCTCCGTCCTCTCACCGATGCAGTTCTCGAGCTGTTCGGCAGACGATTCTTCGACCTGCTTTTCATATATTCTCAGTACTTGAAGAGACACAGCCGTTCTGCTGACAGAACTTTGGAATTCGTGCAAAAAGCTGGCAGCCATGTGATGAGACCACTTGTCCATACCAAAGAGGTAGAGCTTTCGTTCAATTCAAGACTACTCGAAATTATTTTTCGATGATTTGGCAATTTTCTAAGCTAAAGATAATGAATACAAATTCATGAGAATTTTTGAACACAACGAATAATCAGAAAGTGGAGATCCTCAAAATTGGAAAGTCAAGAGTGGTATTACAAGTTTCTTCGTAACGTTTAAGCCCAATATATAACTTGAACTCGACAGAAATAGAATTTCTTCACTTACCTACCTGATCAAATCTTATCTCATAAAGAAATTCAGTAATCACCTTTTCAGATCGTGAACTGCCTCAAGGTCATTCTGCCTGCGGTTCGCGAAGAGGAAAAGCGGAAAATGCTGCACTCGATTTTCACGACCGCTTCCGGGGGGTCTTTCGAGGTAGGCATTTTCCATGGAGAGAAGATTTTTTGATCAATAATTTCAGGTTCTGGAAAAGTGCACCACACACAACTATTTGAGCATGACGAACTCGAATACCACGGGACTGTCGCGGATCATTCTCAAGGAATACAAACTCCTCGCCGATCTGCCCAGTGGCATCCATGTTCGTGCATTCTCTGATAGGTAATATTTTGTTTGTTTAAAAATCTAACCTTTTTTACAGTGTTCAAAATAATATTTTGCGTACTTTATTTACAGACTGGATTTATTTACCGCAGTTATTATTGGCCCTGTTGGAACTCCATTTGACTCGACCCCCTTCGTCTTCGACATCTGGCTGCCTGGCAATTACCCAAATGAACCTCCAAAGGTTGGATTTAATCATTTGTTTGTAAACTTATCTAAAACATTCGTTTTCATTGAAATGGAATTTTTCTTTAACGTTTCATTAGATACTAGCTTTTATTTCTTTCAAACTCTTCTCTTTTCCAGGTGTTCTACAATGTCAACTCAAGTGTGCGGCTGAATCCCAATCTCTATCAGTGTGGCAAGGTCTGCTTGAGTCTTTTGGGTATGAATGACAAGATGAAAGTCAAAGAGGATAGTGAATGTTTTGAGGAACCTGGCAGGGCACAGGAAGCGAGAGGTGGGATTCACAGACGTCCTCGATCATGCAGGTGGTCGTATCCATTCAGGCACTCATCCTCAATCGCGATCCTTACTTCAATGAACCTGGTATGACTCATTGTTTACCCTGTTAGAAACACAAAAACATGCTAAAATTATTCGTGTTTTCTATCAGTCCCTGTTTCAGGCTACGAACTGTCCCGCGGTCGTCCTCACGCAACGCAGAGAAGTGCTGATTATAACGAGACGGCTTCTTGCAGTGCGTTGGAATATTTTCTCAATGTAGGTTCTTTTAATTCAAAGATTATATTTTCTCTCAAACGAATAGTTTACTTTTCCCCAATTATAAATTTAAAAAAAAATTTTTGAATCAATATAATATTCGAATCCAAACAAAATCCTCGTATTTTGTTTAGATAAATCAAAGTAATGTAGCGAAAAACGACGATATTAGGAAATGGGTCTAAAATCTGGTGGAAAATGCTATAAAGTTATTTTCGCAGACGTACCAGAAGCCCCGCGACTGTGTGGCGAAGCTGATTCGCCATCACTGCGAACAGGAATATCCAGGCCTCAGAGAGCGACTGGCCACTATAATCGATGAGGAAAAGTCTTCTTATGACTTGACTTTCTCCTGGGACTACAAGAGGAAGATCATGGAGCTCATTGACAAAATGGATAAGGTGGGTCTGAAAAACATAGACAATGTAGACTAATGACTACTTTCGCTATTTATTCACTTTACTTCATAATTTTGCAGAGAATAGGAATTGTACAAATGATTGGTTGAATAGCAAATGCGAAAAAAATGGCTATTTTGGAATAAATAGTAAAAAAAAAAGTAAGCAGAAATATTTCAGATGATCACTCCAATCACCTCCATTCTCGACTCGCCCAGCACTTCAGCAACAACTTCGCAGAAGGGAGAAGAATCAATGGATGGAGACGGAGCGGAAAAGAGGGAAACGTCTGTCAATAGTGAACAACAGGCACGTTACAAATAATTAGGCACTATAATTGAAAGGAGAGCTAAATGATAAGAGTTGAATTTACGAGCATTAAGCGTCAATGCAAAATCCTACTTTCTGCTAGAAATTATAATTTTGTTTATTTTTCGGCTTTCAGATTTTGGTAACAATCCACAGACACCATTTCGCTGCCGATGAGACTCACCCTGAGCACATGATTGCTCATGCCGAGGCTAAGACCGTCTAAAGGGTAACTCATTTCATCATTCCTTAAAAAAATAATTGTACTTTGAAAGTGAATTTGAGGTTCTGATAATTGCTGAGAAAAATCAAATGACATTCTTTCTGTAAATTATTTCTACGAAATTTCTTTCTAAGTTGTCAACCGGCTCAGTGTATTTTATCAAATGTTATTTTCTCTCCGAGTCTTCACTCATATCGATCATTTGGGTAACGAATTATTTAATTCGGAAATTGTTTAGCCATGATTAGGCATTTGTCATTTTTTTAATTAGAGATTCGTTCTGCTTTAGTGATGTTGTTGCTATTCAATGATCTCGAATCGATATCACTTGATTGTGTTTATTAGGTGTCTTCATCATTATGCTCTAGATTTAGTTTCTTATTCCAATTCCGCTAGATCTTCTTTTCCACATGGTATTACCCTTTTATCCTCCCTGTGATTCCTTATTTTTGTTACATGTAAATTTCGTGGCATCGTGATATGACATAATCTTTACCCATTACTTTGCAAATCATGTGTTACAGTATTTTCATTTTAGCTACATATTTTACTCGATTATTTGCCTTGTCTAATTATCCCTCCTGACCTGCCCCAATGCAGATCAATCTTCTAGTGGAAATCGTTTTTAATCAATTGCCAAATTATTACAACCTACTTATTGTGCTGAGTAATGATTTGGTTCCGATTCGATATTTCGTTAAAGAACATTTGTAAGAATAAAGTGATCATTTTATTTTGCAGCTATTTTCTCATTGCATCATGGTATCATTTTATGTCTTATTCGCAAAAATTATGTTTCTGTGAAGAACTATAACATTATCTATGGATTATTTCCTTTAAAAAATAGTCGAATTGTTCAGTGTAGACTTTTCTGAAAGACAGATTCAGAGTTTTATTACAAAAGAGCTATTATGTGACAACATGGAGGCAAAACGTTTCCCAATAAAGCGATGCTAACAAGGATGTGCGTGTTAGAGAACGCCCAACAGTCCTAAAATACTAGACGTTTGTTTAAAAATTTATTCATTTCTTCTCGAATATTCTCTTCCTATTCATAGAATTTATTGCCTCCTTCCAATGGAGTCTAAATAATCAGGCGCAAAAATGAGGCCATAAAATTAAAAGAGGGCTTCTGTCCTTCGTTTGGCAGATTTCTTTTCATCTCTTCAGAATGCCATTCTTTCGGTTCCTTCGAATATTCGACTGTTCATTTGCGAATTTAGCCTCCAGATAAGGGGCGCAATAAAGTGAAGGAATCGAGACTCAGAACTGATTTGCTGATTTATGACCTGAAGTCAATTCGAAGGATAGCTTTCCTGGTAGCGCGATTCGGTATGCTCGAGATTGCGTTGCTGGTTTACAGCCAGCCAGCCATTTATGAACACACAAAGTGCCTATCGCTCGGCTTCAAACATCCATTTCCACTCCTTGGCGAATTGAATAATTCTGATGCAACTCTATTCAAATTCGTTATTTGTCATTATTTTGATAACATTCACACCTTGTAAGTGATAATTTTCTAATTATCTAATATGAGAGATCAGCTAGAGAAACTGAATGATAAATTACAAAACATTTATTTGCAACACCTTACATAAAAATGAACGCTCAATCTTAATTAGCGGACAAGCTTATCTACAGAGGTCGAAAAAACGTTGGAGCAAGTCATAGCATTAGATATTCTATGTCAAATCTTCATCTTTTACTAGACCAACCCTTCCACAATTTTGCATACTTGAAGGCGACATCAAATGACAATACTTCTTGAAATTTTATCCAGATTACTAAACGAAAAGTAGTAGAACAAAGCTTATAAATTTCATGCATTGTTCCAAAACTTTATACCTCTCAACATATTATAGAATTAGTAGTTTTCTTTTTTTTGCTAATAAGAAATTATTCTTTTTATCAGATGAAGCAATCGATCTCATTTCTATATTTCATGCAGATAGTTTCAAAACAATGTCAAAATTCGACAGAAATTGAACATTTTCAGTATCGTCATGTGATCAGAAACTATGTCCCGATCATTGGATGTTTTCGAATGACACCCATAATTGCTATTATCTTTCGCAGCGGGTCAGAAAATTTGCATAATTTTATATAACGTTTATTTATCATAATCAAATGAGTGAATGAATGAATGGTCAAGTAAAACGGCAAATATGAACTTAAAGTTACTGCACATTTTCGAAATTTATCTTTACCGACTCTTTAGATGTACAATTGGGCCGATGCTCAAAGTTACTGCACAAGTATCGGAGGGAATTCGATTTCGCTTCGATATGGCACCGAAAATGATCTAGCCAACAACATGACTAGAAGTTTGGTGACGCCTCCCTGGACTGCAGTGTACTATAATACAACCGGCAAGTCGTGGGGAAACGTTGATGGATCGACATTTATTGGTTTCTGGGCCAAAGGTGAGATAGTATGTTTGAAATTCATTGATTGTCCATTATAATTTCACATAAAATCGAACAGAAATATAAAATTTTTATAGAAGAAGATTCTAGTGTGAAGAGGCATTTTAAATATAGATTAGTTGAAACAGATTAAATGACAGGCAAATTGCATTCGTAAATGTTAACACGCTGTTTGCATTGCAAACTTGACTACATTTCAAAAATTCAATTTACGATTTCAACGTGAGGCTCGAGATTATGGAATAATTTTTTTTCCTTTTAACATTTTTGTATGTCATATATACTATTTCACAATGTATATGTATTTTACATAAAACGAATATTTTCGAATAGTGGATATGAGAATAGAGTAATGCCATGATTCAGGTGAACCAAACCAAGCAAATGGGAATTGTGCCTCGTATCGCTCGACTGCAGACACGAACGGGTTCGCCTGCACGCAGTGTTACGACATACAGCCTGCGTTCTGCAAGCAACCTGGCTCTGTGTAATCAATATCTTGTTTATTTGTTTTTCTATACAATATGCAGTTATTTTATTTAGATGCAACGGAGGGAATTTTGGAGGCCCGTCCACAAGAAAGGGAACAATCACCTCACCAAACTATCCAAACACTTATTACAATAATTTGGTAGGCTTAATTCGGTATCATGGTTATTCTGTTAAAATTTTAGGATTGCCAATATATGATCACTTCACCTAATGGAACTTACATAACTATAAATTTCGACCCTTTTATAGTCGAAGGCTCGGTTGACTATGTCAGTATTTTTGATGGACCTGTGAATTCTTCATCTACACTCATTGCAAAGTAAGAATTTTTGAAGGAAAAAAAGTATGAATGATCAAGAATTTGAAAATAGTGCGACAATATGATAATAAGACAAGCAAGTGATAGAGTAGATAAAATTTGTTGTAATCTACTTTTTAATGCTATGACATCATCTTGTTGTTTTGTAATTTCTAAATTGCCCGAAAGATTCATTAACTTAGAATTACTGCGTCCACTGAAAAGCGACAATACGAAACGACTGGCAATCAACTTTTGGTAAGATTAGAGTGGAAACTCGCCATTTTTGTGAAAAAATGCATATTTTACTTTCGAAAAATTTGAAAAAATAAATTATATATATTTTTGAACTTGTACGACTGCTATTAATCAAATCGGCTATTAAGAGTTTTTTTCTTCTTCAAAATGTGATCGTTAAAATTAGGTATGGTTCCACACGGACTATTCGATAGTGAAAGATGGTTGGTCAGCATATTGGGAGGCTCGTACAATAACACCTCCAATCTATCAAAATGGCTCGAGCGGGGTACTCACTAGGTAATAAATTCGAAAGCTGTACTTCATACAGAAATATATCACGTTTAGTCCCAACTATCCCAATGATTATCCAACCTACGTCGAGCAATTGTATTTCGTGACAGCCACGCCGGGATTTCAGGTTTTAAATTTAATTTTCATAAAAATTCCCCGATTTATTTATTGATCAATCCAGTAGAAGATATAACTATAAATATTTTCTGAATGATGCGTTTTGAAATTTAACTATTCGACTATTATTTATTATATATGATGATTTATTTATAAGGAAGTGATCATTTATAGTTTGTAGGGAAAAAAACATCTTAGGTTCAAGCCAATATCGACGATTTCGCTACTGAGAATAGATTTGATCAACTCCTTGTCTTCGATGGACTAGTGCAGACCTCTGAATTCCAAGTGGCCAATTTATCCGGATCGACAGGAGTGGCTCCGTGGAATTACGTCTTCACCAACAACACGTTCAGTCTGAGATTCTTCACGGACGGATCGGTGCAATACAAAGGATGGCATTTGAAATGGTCATTGGCTGAACATTGACTTTTATTCATTTGTGAATGCCTTTCTTGAATTTTCTTTGACTAATAATAGCTTATTTTTATTGAACTCATAAGTGATGTGAATCATTTTGACTGATTATTTGTTATGTATACATATTTGATTTGAAATTTAGAATGATTGAATAAGTAAATAAATTATTTGAAATCAAAATGATTTAGAGATTTCTTTCAATTTTTGAATACGTGCCGAATAGCTCGGTTCGGCTTAAATTGTGAGATAGATGTTTCGATAAAGGGAGGGCGTCATAAACTGAACATACAAAGGCGTAATAACTGATTTACGACATGAATCAGTCCATTCAAAAGCTCCCAACATCAAGCACTCGGTGGCTGTCGTTTTGACTTGGTTACCATTATTTCCTTTTTTAATCTTTTACAACCATTTATAAAAGAGTCGCACGCAATTTGACAATTTATCTTGTCAATTATTGTCGGTTCATTGCTCTTTTGGACGATTCGGAGAAGCTATGCACATCAGTTTCTATTCGCTATTTGTCATTTTGGCTATTTGTGTGCATAGTAAGCATTTTTTGGGATTAGTTAAACATTCTGCAGAAATACCTTCACATATTAAATTTAGCTGTGAGTTGTGCCCAAAAGCTATGCCCTGACGATTGGATTTTCAGTAATGCGTCCCACCAATGCTATTATCTCTCATCTAGAGTATGTTTGCGAGAATTTTCATATCATGAATTGAATCGAAATTTTTACCTTTGCTAGACCATAATCGCAATATTCTGAGATTTCTAAATCTGAATTTCATCCACCTTCATTATGTTTTCTGAATCAGACAATGATAAATTTAGGGCTCGAGTTGGTCAGAAGCAGAATATTTCTGTAATAATATTGGAGGAGATTTAGCGTCAATTAGAATTAGCGATGAAAACAATTTCGTAAATAGTAATTTAATGTCTAAATAATGGTTTGGTAAATCTTTGTTTTTTAGATATTACTTCTGGAATGTTGATTCCTCCTTGGATCGGAGTTTATTATAATCAATCTACGAACTCATGGAAGAATATTGACGGAATTACTTTCATTTCATACTGGGCTAAGGGTAAATAGGGTGACGGGCAAAGATTTGGAAACGCAACATATTAGAAGCTTGTCAGATATCATTAATTGGAGAGAAAGTCGATATCATTTCGCAGTTAGAAATCGAATTTCTAGCAAAATAGTAAGTCGCGTAAAGAGAAACGAGGAGAATAGCGTAATTTTTGAATATCGACGTTCTCTCCAATCAATAATAAAATCATTTTCATGGGAAAATTTGGCGCACACGTTGAATACACTAAACTACGTAATCCTGCAAAAGTTCAGATGGATCTGATCACATTCGTCGGGCTAAACTACCATATAAAAATGATAAACGCTTCCGAATTGTTGCACGCCATTGTATCAATAAGACTTATAATGGCATAAAGTTATAAACATAACTCATCATATTCATTCTCTGTGTTGCACTGAAGTTGAAAATGCTATTGTGAATCTTGAAATTTAATATCTTGAATTTGTTAATGTTGTACTCTAAATTGTATGGAGTTGGGAGTTTTATTTGAATGTTTAGGGGAACCAAATCGTTTGAATGGCGACTGCATTACATATCATTCGACAGCAGACACTCATGGCATGGCCTGTACGCAATGCTACGATATTCAACCTGCACTTTGCAAACAGGCTGCTGCTACGTAAGATGATTATGCATAATCTTTCAACAGTGAATTTACATTTCAGATGTAATGGAGGTAACTAGCACTAAAATTGCTTATTGCTACACATCGAAAAATTTAATAATTCTAGGCAATTTTGGAGGCAGTACTGCTAGAAAAGGAACCATAACTTCGCCGAACTATCCAAACAACTATTACAACAATTTGGCAGGGAAATGTCTATACCGTGATTATTATTGAAACATTTAGGATTGCCAGTATATGATCACTTCACCGAATGGGACTTACATAACTATTACTTTTGATCCATTCATAGTTGAGAACACATATGATTATGTAGTCATTTTCGATGGATTCGAAAATTCGACAAGCAAACAAATCGCGAAGTGGGGATTTTTGGTTATAGGGAAGAATATGAATTGGTTTAGAATAACTGGAACTCCGGGAAGAAAACAGTACGAAACCACAGGCAATCAATTATTGGTTTGGTTCCATTCAGGTAAGCTCATATGTAATGTTTTTCAGTAAATTTTGCGGAAAGAGCAATATAGTATGACGGTACAAACGAAACACATTGTCTACATTATGGCTGCACGATTTCCTTCAAATCATAGCATGCTTCTGTAGAAAACCTACACACTTTATAGAAAAATTGGCTATTTTCGTCTCCAACATTATCGCACATACTTAAGAAGTTCTAGTTTTTTTTTGAAAACTTTACGATTCGAGGAAAAAATATTTTAAAATCGAAATTCAGATTACATTGTAAACAAGCAAGGTTGGTCAGCAGCATGGGAAGCCAAGTATGAAATTGATGAAATACGAGAAACAAAACTTTGTTCCTTTCAGAACGATCATGCCTCCAATTTATCAGAATGGTTCTAGTGGCGAACTTACAAGGTTAGATAAATCTCCTATTTCAAGATAGTCTTTTTAATTGAAGTCCGTTATACCCGGCTGATTATCCATCCTGGTCAGAGCAGCTTTATTTTGTTACCGCTACTCCTGGGTTCCAAGTAAATTTAAATAAATTGTCTCATCAAATGAAAATCATCAAATTAAGGTCCAATTGGCCTTTGACTATTTCCAAGTTGAGAAAAATTACGATGGACTGCAAGTCTTTGACGGGCTAGTTCAAACACCCCAGTTCCAAGTTGCGAATCTCACGGGAACAACAGGAATCGCCCCGTGGAACTACACATTCAGCAACAATACATTTAGTCTTCGGTTCTTCTCCGATGGAATCATTCAGTATGCTTACTTTGACATTTGTCGATAATTTACAAAATTGAAGCTACGGTTTTGATTTTGAAAATCTTCACTTTTGCTTATGAGCCAAAAATAAATAAAACATTTCAACGAGTTATTTTTTATAACTTTTAATGATGTAATTTTAGATACAAAGGCTGGCACCTGACATGGGGATTGGCTGTTTGAATTATTGTTGAACCGTTTCTACCAGATCAATAAATTTTTTGTGATAATTCGTTTCCACGGCAATCATTTTTGTTGCACATTTCAATGCAGAAGCCCTAAAATTGATAACTAACTGCCAGGAAAATTTATTTCGGTGGCAATTATTTGATAAGCCTTGGCTAGCGAGCATGCAATTCGTGGAGAGCCAGAGAGAAAAGAACGAGATAATTATTAAAGTGCTTAATACGTAATGCCCGAGGAGACATTTTGATCGCATTTTTCATAATTGACTATAGAGTTTTGTATTTAGAGATGTCTAGGATTTTGCTAGGATTATTTGGATTTTTACTAATCCATTTAGCAGGTACGTAAAAATGAATGAAGGCAAATCGTTAACAAACCTGTGGATTGAAAATTATACTATCATTCTAGTCATGAGAAATTAGAAATCAAAATTATTCGTGACGAGATTCAGATTTTTAACTTCTTATTAGTTAGGAATAATTTCCAGAAGCCGATACAGATCAATCGACATTTTGTCCTGATAATTGGTACTTCAGCAATGGAACAAGCAATTGCTACACTGTAACAACGAATGTAAGTTTAATTAATAAAATATCATTGAAGCTAATATTTTTCAGAGCTACACATTCAATGATGGAATGAATTACTGCGCTTCAATTGGAGGAACTTTGGCGAGCATAACTGCGGCTAGCGATCGAACATTCATAAGCAGTAAATAATTTATAATCTGGGAAAAAAATTGCAACAATAGCTCTGTATACTTTTAAATGGAGTTACTTTATCAGATGAGATTGATAAAGTGTGCTTTTCTTGATAATAATTACTAAATCGTCTTAACTAATGAAGAGCTCATTATTTCTTTGGATTTTGGTTCAGTCTAGGATGTGGTATTCAAAATAATGATCAGTTTGCGAGACTTTTTCTTCAATTCTACACTTTTAGTGAAAACATAATTGCAAATATTTACACTTTCAGATGTGACGCTGAATAATTTACTGCCTCCTTTCATTGGAGTGACCTACAACGCAACTGCAAATAAATGGACGAACATAGATGGAACTTCATTCATATCTTACTGGGGTCAATTTTTAACTTTATGATGTTATGATTAATTTCTACTTTAATTTTAGTCTCTGGTCAAGGTGAACCAAATCTAGCGTAAGTTTAGATTAAAGAGCTAGACAATAATATGAGCACTCTGAAAGAATTATGTATTGAACAAAAATTAGCATGTTTTCAGAAATGGGAATTGCGCTGTATTCAAATCGGTTGGAACTCTTTCAACTCAACAAGGATTTGAAACAGCTCCTTGCTACGATACCCAGCCAGTCGTTTGCAAGCAGCATGGGGCTGTGTAAGATCTTTGAAATAGGGAAATTTGTAAACCAACCGTATGACATCAAGCTTCAAGAAATATGTAAAATAGAGTAGAAAAAATAGGTTATGTCATCATCTTTTATCACACTACTTTACTATGTTTCGTGCCATGATGTTCTGCGATTTACAAGCCGATTTATTTGGATAGTGATATCCATCTATGACAATTTAGCTATTTCTGATAGATTGAAACATTGAATTGTAGATGTGTGCCATACAATGTGACTGCTAACAATGGAACATTCACGAGTCCAAATTATCCGAACTACTACTACAATAATTTAGTATCAAAATGTTCTTTTCTAAATCTCTATGGAATTTACAGAACTGTTTCTATTACATAACATCGCCTGCCGGAACTTATGTTGCAATAAACTTCGATCCAGTTCTCGTTGAATTCGGTATTGACACCATTTCCGTCTACGAAGGATTCCAAAATTCAACTGGGGCTTTGATCGGAAAGTAGGATTTTTATAGCAGAACAAGTAGTTTTTTTTTTATTTGTCATTTCTAATTTGTTTTTCTTTTCGTCGGAAAAATAATTCGGACTGTATCTTCTCTTATAATTCCCCAATACAAATGATATTCAGATCTATATTTTTCAGAATATCGTCATCTACATCTCCCCGTTCATTCGAAAGTGTTGGGAATCAGATGCTTGTTTGGTAAGCAAAGTTTATGACCGTTGGTTTAATCTTTGTGGGTTGAAGAGAATTGACTAATAATGATCTAAAAATGATCAAAATTATATTCTTAGGTTCCACACAGATGCATCGATTGTAAAGCAGGGATGGAGTGCCTTCTGGACGGCGAAGAGAGGCAATGCAACTATTGTCGAATATGGAAGCAATGGACAGCTAAATTCACCAAATTATCCAAGCAGTTATAATAACTTCCTTGGTAAAGCATCGCTCCATCTCTATGTCGATTTTGTGAATAATTTCAGAGCAATCATACCTCGTAAATGCGACCGATCAGTTCAAGGTAAAGAATATTCAAATTAATAACAATTAAATAATTAGATAAATCATTTTAGGTGCAAGCAACCATCGTCGACTTCAAGACACAGGCCAACCGTGATTATTTGTTCATTTACGATGGGGCCAACATGACTAACGACAACTTAGTTGCGAAGTTAGAAAAAAGCATACAAGCCAACAAAGTAATCTTTGATTTAGCCTTTCTGGTCTGACCGGAGTAGCGCCTTGGACACACACATTTTCGTCGAATATTTTCAGCATGAGATTCACATCGGATGCATCACTTCAGTATTCGGGTAGATGTCATTTTTTATGAAAAAATTGAATGATGATTTTAGGGTGGAATTTGACCTGGACGATTGTATGAATGTGATCACTGTGATGTTTAAAAGTGCAGTAATTGTTGTTGACAAATAAAAATAAATATTATCTTCTATGTATATATTTATCTCTCAAATAATCAATTTTGCATGGCAAATGATCATTGATGTCATTTCGTACTACTTTTTCCAGTCGTTAATTCAGCTTTATCAATTTTATGTCATGTTGCGTAACTGAATGGAAGAATAATTGGCAGATTTAATTGTTTCGATCGCCAGAACAGGCAATCTCGGAGCAGCTATTTGATGGCTATTCTGCCTGATAAGCTCCTCTTCCCTTCATTTAATAAGTACATAAATTCGTTTTATTCCAGCAATTCAGCTCAATTATGCGTTGTATTGATTCTTCCTGATCACTAATTTCATATCGATTTTGGCTCAAATACCCGAAAATTTGTGCCCGAAAGGATGGACTTTCTCGAACGGAACTAGCTTTTGTTATATCATCAGTCAGCAGGTTTGATATTCTGTGTTCTTTACGAAGTCATGAATTCCGATAAGATAAAATGCCTATAGACTTAGGTAGCACTTTCGTCAGATGAACAAAATATATTGGGGGTAGGTCGTAAAAGCCTTCTGACGATCGTCCTCCCTAAGTCAGAATGTCTATCGTTGACGCTGAATCAGATATACTCAAAATGCCAAAACTGACGATCTGAACTCAAATTCTCGAACCAGAAATAATCAGGAAGAAAATCCCACAAACTCGATTTTTTCAAAATGGAATGAAGCTTTTGACGAACTTGATTCTGATGAAAAATATCAAGAACAAACTTTCAGTCCTTCTCTGCTGATGATGCACAAGCCTATTGTAACTCAATAGGCGGAGACCTAGCTTCCATCTATGGTTATTACGAACGAGACTTTGTCATGAGTAAGCATAAATTTTGAAAAAGTGCTATGATTTTCATTCATCTAGACTTTACTATGGACATGATAGTTATGCCGTGGATCGGGTTGCGAAGAAATCTGACATCGAATTCGTGGTACAATTTGGATGGTACAAGTTTCCTGTCATGGTGGTCTTCAGGTATGGATATTTCATCAGGGGAAAAACTAGATTCAATCATAGGAGAACCTTCGGACGGAAATAATTGCGCTGTATTTCGGTCAAATTCGAATTTCAATCTGTCGATGAATCAGGAAGTCTCTCTGCCTTGCTACATGACTCAACCCGCTCTATGCAAGCAGCATTCTGCAGTGTAATTGTTATTTAAGAAATTAGACAGATGCATAAAATTTCAGCTGCAATGGTGGTGACATTTCTCTATTAATAAACAACAAAGGAAACATTACTAGCCCAGGATATCCAGTACTTTTTGAATCCATAAAAAAACCAATGTTCTTTAATTTTAGATCCACTACTTTAACAATCTAGATTGTTTCTATTATTTGACTGCCGCTTCAGGGCTCTACATTACGATTTATTTCGATCCCTATTTGGTCGAATTCGGCTTTGATAGGATTCGAGTCTATGAAGGCAAAGGAAATAGTTCGGACAATTTGATTGGAGAGTAAGGACTTCAGTAACAGTTTTATTCAAAATGATTAAAATTAAAGGTTGCGTTCTGAAGACGATGGGAGATCTTTCGAAAGCATTGGTAACGTGATGACAGTTTGGTTAGTTCAAAAACATGTGTTTATCGTCGAATTAGCTTTTTTACAGGTTCCATACAGATAGTACAGGTTAGTCGATCATTATTCACTAGCGCCTATTAGCGTCATTTACCAAAATCATTGGTGAATGAAGCTACAGAGTTTTATTTTAGTAGTAAAAAATGGGTGGATGGCAAACTATGAAGCAACACGCGGACTTGCACCGATCAATCAGACAGGGTCAAGCGGGGTATTAACGAGTCCGAATTATCCAAACGACTACGGCAATTTCGTCGAGCAATATTATTATGTCTACGGTCCTGCAGGATTCCGAGTCAGGATCAACGTCGACGATTTTTACACAGAAGTGGGATAGTTTGAATATTTGAAATTTATTTCCCAAATGCAGGACAATCGTGACTATCTGGACATCTTCAACAGCACAGAAGTATTCGATAATTCAACACTGGTGGCTCGATTGACTGGTTATTATGTGGCTCCTTGGAATTACACATTCCCTTCCAATACTTTCGGAATGCGATTCATGTCTGATTGGCTTGTTGACTACAGGTAGGGGACTTTTTAAATCTCAAAAATTAGAAGATAATGGACTTCTGAGTTTTTTTCTAGATCTTTTTTTTTTTTAATTTCAGAGGCTTCCATGCAAAGTGGACTATCGTTGAAAACTAAAAAATAGCAAATGATAAAATGTTTGAACATTGTCGAAAAGTATTTATGTTTTGAAAATAGTAGTTGCAACCAATAAATGTATCATCGAAATACTAGCATCACATTAGACATGGGTGATTTTGGACTCCTTCCTTGTGCAGATCATTGAATCCCAGAATTGATGTCTGAAAATTGCATGAGTGAAAAGTTCTAAACTCATACAAATATCGAAATTACAAATAATTAGGAAAAAACGAATAGCTAACTTTTCGAAGTACTGTGTTTTCATTTCCTCGATTTTCTTTGTATCTTCGTCTTCAGCAACTTCAAAAAATGCCGGACAAAAATATTCCCTGAAATAGTAACCTTATCCAAAGTAAAAAAATATTTTAATTATTTTATTGTTAATATTTATATATACACTAGCTTCTTGTTTTTTGATTTTATCAACAGAATAAACACAAGGAAGGGCTCCTTGCTGATTTTATATTCATGGGGATGTGCTGCTTGTGGCTAAAATTGTAAGCAAAATGACGGATGACGAAATGATACGTTTCTTTTGTCTGCTAAAAATTGTTCGGTCTTTCAGTATTAGAGCCCGGAACTTTTCTTAGTTCCGTAAAATTAAATAAACTATGAAATGACTGCTTACCTTAGGGCCCAGAGGTTGAACAGTAACCAGGAGAGGAGACAAGTTATGCCCGCTGAAAATTGATATAAGTAATATACGGAATTTTGCCAAGATTTTAGATATAAAATTGCCTCGGCGCCAAATTTTCTGAATACTTTGAATTTCAAGATCTAATTATGCAAAAATTGATAGATTTAATATGGGTCAACTCAAAAGGGCTACTAAAATTCCTTATACATTCAACAATCGGGGATAAAACACTGAGAGGAGCGAACCCGCGAAGCACCCCGGAGTGGCGCGCGCCACTCCGGGGTGCATCCGGGGTGCATCCGTGGTGCGTCCGAGGTGCATCCGTGGTGCGTCCGGGGTGCGTCCGGGGTGCTAGCCCCTCTCCGGGGTGTGTCCGGGGTGCGTCCGTGGTGCGTCGGGGGTGCTTCGGGGGTGCTAGCCTCTCCGGGGTGCGTCGGGGGTGCTTCGAGGGTGCTAGCCCCTCTCCGGGGTGCGTCCGGGGTGCTTCGCGGGTTCGCTCCTCTCAGTGAACTTGCAAAACCACATTCCCATCCTCCAACCAAAAATCGCTAGAAAACGACACGACTAAAGTGCACATTCGAGTACCTAACGCATACTCCGATTACGGCGAATAAATGTCGTACGATTTTTCGCCCTTTATTTCGCTTTGATTTTCGCAGTTTTTATCTTTTTCGCGTTAATTTGTCCATTAATTTGTTAATTATAGTCAAGTTAACCCCCATTCACTCACCAGGCAACTTGGAAAATAGTCGCATTATTTTTAAGGAAGGAGTTCATTTTTGGGCTTTTAAAATATACCAGAGGGTTGAATATATCAGAGGAATAATAAAAACTGAGAGATAGATACGGAGAGGGTAAGGGTAGGGTATGGTAAGGCGAATTGGGTACCAAAATGTGCATCTCGATGGCAATCTGAAAAACAAGGCAACAAAATAGTATTGGAAAAGAGACATACAAGACCTTTCCCCTACCCTACTCTATATTATTTCGTATGTCTTGTCGTCTTGTTTTTCCCCGATTGCCAAAATAATGCAACTACTTTCCATTGCAACAATGCAACTACTTTTCCAGATTGCCGATGCAAAGTGATTTGATGTTTCATCGCGAAGAAGAAAGCTTATAAGAATGACAAGTCGGACAAAATTACGCTA
The DNA here is from genome assembly GCA_002287525.1 of Diploscapter pachys. NCBI lineage: Eukaryota > Metazoa > Nematoda > Chromadorea > Rhabditida > Rhabditidae > Diploscapter > Diploscapter pachys. The sequence continues at coordinate 47,193 of LIAE01010141.1, forward strand.
ATATCCACAAGTGTTATTTATCTTTCTGCTTACCTGCAAGGAAGATTTCATCTCTATATGAATTGAGTGAAAACAGAATATTGAAGGCTGCAACGAGTGGAGAGAGGAAGCATCAAATGAATGAAGAAGCAGAATGACAGAGTCATAGAGGCAGAGAGAGAACGAAACAACAAAGAGAAGAAGTTCTTTCCTCTCTGCTTCTCAAAGAAAACAGAATTCCATCTGCTTATAATTTTCGCTCGTGGTCCGACGTGTTTATTTTCGAATGTTATCCAGACTTCGACTTGTTAATTTTTGAAATCTCTAATTTTGAAAACTTTATTCTACAAAGTGAGTCATGACAAATAAATAGATGGTCGCAAAATTTAGATAGGAACATAATTGAACTGATTCTTTTGAATGACATTTTTGATGATTTCGTAATCGATGAGAATCCTTTGCCTACAGGCATGGATGTTATCTTCATTCGCATACATGCCTGAAAATTGAAATATTTTACCAAAAAACTCATTCTTCTTACAGAAAGACCAGGTAACGTTGAGTCCATTTTCTGCATACAGAACGCACTCCTCACTCCTTTCCTTGCAATTCTTCAGTTGAAGTTTCTCCTGGCATCGAATTTTATACAATTCGCATACTTCTTTCTGAACGAAGTGCACAAATATAACATTTTAGCGAAAACACCTTTACCGTTGGGAATTGTGGTCGATCAGGTAATGAAAAAATTAGCTCAATTATCAGAACTAGCACAAGTAAGATGAACCGGTGCATCATTCTGAAATGAAAACGATGGGAATTTTGGCACGGTTTCTAGGAAATGAGAAATGATATCGAACAGTTCAACTCATTGTAAAAATGCAACATGTGTTTGAACATGAAAATGAATAGATTGAGGATGAACAAATTAATAATGCACTTTGAAGACGATCATAAAGTTGTTTGTTTATGGAAAAGGAATAGATAAAAAAGGCTTTGTTTAGTTTCGCTAACGAACATTTTTCTTGGAAGAGGACAAAAATAAACGAAAACAGATGGGAATTGTCAGAGTAAATCGACCGAAATTGAAAATGTGTGCGAATAATTGTGAATAATATTTCTGGAAAATTTAGGTCAAGAAATAAGTTATTATTTGAGACCGGAACGCTCCTCCCCTCTCAAATTGCCATAGCGCACGAAGAGTGGTTATTTTCAATTCGGAAATAGGATTGAAGTATCCTTGAAAGTATTTAGGCGAATTAAAAGTTATAATCTAATTCATGGACCATATAATACTGCGAGTTATGCACAAAAATCAAAGGATATTTATAGCGCGTAGTATCGATTCTCGTGAATTTTGTTTCAATCACAAAAAGTTTCCAAATTGGTAAAAAGTTCCCATATCACAAATGAGTCATTGAAATGCTTTTTTCAATTGAAAACGTTCGATAGGAATTTTGATCAAACATGATAGAAAATATATTTCTAACCATCGTTCATGATTCCTATTCAGGGATATTAAAGATGAAAATTTTGAAGAAATACTTGGATTCGAAATCAAAATTTTCCTGATAAAACACGATTTTAAAATTATTACAAGTTTATAATGCAAAGCGGTTATTTTCAAACGATTTTGCCAAAAAACGAAAAGTCGATTTTTATAGGAAAATATGAAAATTATTCGCCTATTTCCTTGCTGAAATTATTATTATTTATTTTATTTCAAATTCATATGTTAGATTTCGATCAATTTTGAACCAAAACTGAATTCGAAGTAGCGTAAAACTATGAAGTCACAATTTCTGAGCATCTTTACCTATTTATCACAAAAATAATCAATAATCAAATCATTCGAACAGATATAAATAAGAGGACGTGAATGTGTGAATAAGAATAGAAGAGTGAACGACGAAACAAGCATTTGTTCCTTCTCTGCCACAACTGGATTCCTTTTTAGAAGATCTCTTCACACTCACTATCTTTTCGTCATAGCATAAATCAAACCACTTCACCACATTTTGGCACCGGATTCGTTCAAATCTTCAGCCGAAACATAATGGCTGTTGTAAATTATATTTAAAAAAGCATCGGAAGCACTCACTAGGGAAGTGCGTGGGGTTACGGACGCAGATTGAGCTGAAAATTGGAGGGTATAC
>LIAE01010141.1:59334-69359 GCA_002287525.1 Diploscapter pachys
GTTGGTTTTTCCCACTTCTCCTTTCACTTCGATTTCGGCTTCCTTGCCATTTCTCATTTCATTTCACTTCTTCATTTCACAGTTCAGCAATCCTTCCTCTCCTTTACTACTTGTTCACACTTACCAACAATAGAAACAACCAACTTATCGAGATTGCCGAGAGAAGGAAAGGGAATGTAGAAACAGAGAATTAGACGGGGAAACAAACATTCAACAGTGCATTTGCGCATTGTGCATTTGTATGACTTGACTCGTTTGATCCGTGCCAATTCCCAAATGCTCCATTGGAACTGGGAATTGCGAAAATCGACAAATTGACACAGATCGACGACAGCAAACAACAATAATCAGAAATATTGATGCCCAAAATAACTTGGAAATAAAAGTGCAATTTCAGCCGGAAATTTGATGCCATCACCTCTTCTGCCGACCTTTCTTCCCTCGTTCCATTTCAACGGGAAAAGGAAACGTCGCCATCGCCCAATATTCTCTGAGGAGCAGTTGCAAATCCTCGAGAAGACATTCCTGTCGACCCACTACCCGGATGTGAGCACGAGGGAGAAATTGGCAATTCAATGCGATCTCAGGGAAGAACGAGTTGAGGTGATCGTTAGATATAGTTGCAGAAAAGATTAGTTGAAATTATTATTCTGGCTGAGAAATAATGTGAGAAGTTTCAATTTGGAATTTGCAAAGTCGAAGTTTGTTTGAGCTTTATTTCAACAAATTTGTAACCATTTCACTAAAATGTCGAACATTGTTAAAGTAAATTCCGCCTTTGATTTTTTTTTTAAATCTCAACGCTGTTCCGACCAATGATTACAAAATTCTGATATTTTTTCAAAGTAAGTTCTCAGCCGAATCTCTATTTAATTTTAATCTTTGAAAAACTGCGCGCCTAATTATCCAGATCCAACCAAAAGCTGATAATCCTAATTAGCGTCACGAGGATAAGTGACTAATTGCTTTATCGATCTCTTTTATCCTTCCTTCTTCGGATAATTGCAATCGGATGGAGGCGCGATTTCCATTCCAGCTGATTGCTTCGGGTCGATGGCTGATTTGGCTGATTGGATAATCACATCGCCTCTTCCCATTTGTTATTATTCCTCTTCTTTTCCGATGATGCAATGAGAGAGTCGATTTCCCCTTTGTGAGCTCTGCAAATTTCTCCCAAATTGTCCTGCTCAGCTTCTGCAGCTATCGCATTTAGTGCCTCTATAATTATAGCATTAGCTCTGAGAGCCCACCATATTTGGCATTATCGCTCCTCTCTTCCTTCTGCCATTCGCAAATCGCTGGACAAAGACAGCTGTACAGTAAGAAAACAGGGCGGCGAGAGCCTTTATTGTCCCTGCTCTCGTAACATTAGAATAATTCATTTACAAAGTGATCAGATAATCTAAAACAAATATATGAGCTGACTGAATAGTTGATTCAGGTCTGGTTCAAAAATCGACGAGCCAAGGAGAGGAAGCAGCGGAAAGAAGTCAACGGTGATGACAGTAAGGACGGAGAAAATAAGGTGATTTGTGAATTTTTGTTGAAAATCATTTTTTCTTCTTTCCAGATTTCTTCCGTTAGCGATGCATCTGACTGTGAATTGAGTGAAGACGACGAACCAAAGGAGAAACGACAAAAACGAAGCTCGAATTAAAGCGATTCCAACAATTCGTCGTCCCAAGCAGACAGTGTTCAACGACATCCGAAGGCAAGCAATAATTCTCGGTCAAATCAGAGTCCACCAAGTTACCCGGAATCTCACAGCCAGAAACAAACAAAGTCTGAGTCTTAGGTAGAGAGTTGTTCCTTGTTGCCTTCTATAGTTGATTGATGCTATTATGAGAATATAAATCTGATGGCTTCTTGGAAATTACATAGAGTTTGTAAGCGAAATTAAAGTGAAGGCCAAAAGTTTCGACACAAACTGATATTCTATCGTTAGCATCGTCTGCAAACCAAGTTAAACCTACTAGATCCTACTAAAATTTAGCATATGTTTGCTGATTGATATGTTTTATAAGATCTAAATTCAAGAAGATCGAATCAAAATAATTTGGCCTACAGACGATGTAAAATATCACGAGATTCGTCCACATTTCGGCAATCACTGTATATGATAAATTCGAAAAAAAAATATATGAACTCTCCCAAATTTTTGATGTATGAACTGTATAAAATTTCCAAGAAGCATAGCCTGAATCTGATTGTGAAGAACTGTAATGACAAATCTCTTTACCTACAAATTTAGTCATGTATTGAGTCATAGATACGCATTCTTGATACGTTTGTGTAAGTCACCGTCGTATCATCGTCACTTCGTGCAAATTTTTATCGATTTTAGGTAGTGTTTTTACAAAAAGTGACAATGCTCCTGCGGTGATTTATTCGTGGTTCACATTTCAGCTGTACAATTTTTATTGCAAACACCTCATAAATTTTATATTGTGCAATTCTGTTTGTGGCGAATTCAGCATTCTTCATACAGTAACCTTGAATTACTAGTGTAGGATTGTGTGTTGTCTAATTGGATTTGGCCTTTCGCTCCGCTTTCCCAGTCAATCCACCGATTAACTCTCAGCAACGCGCTACTGCACGAAGCGGCTGATTGCCGTGCGCTAATTCGAAATTATCATAATCCTGCCTCTTCACTGAGATTACGCCCCAAATTAGGAAGCGACGAGAAAAAGGAAAATCGTGTCGGAATTAGAGGCAAACGGAGGATTAGCAGAAATGACAGAGACAGAGAAGCTGGCAGGGATACTGTAGGCGAGAGGGGGGAGGTGTTAGCTAGAAGTGAAGGTGACAGAAAGAGGGGGATTAGCAGTCGAGCATAGAGGCAAGTGAGAGCGAGGTGTCTGCTTGTCATCGCTATTCCCCTATTCACTCATTCTCAGCCTGCAGCTTAACTTTCCTAGAGACATTCACAAAATTCGCTCTTCTCTGCGCTAAGCCCCCGAAAGCAAACTTTGCGCATTGTTTTTGTGATATTGAGACGCAGAAATTTTTGTAGACTTGAACTTTTCTTTCGGAGAAATTATCTGAATTCGAAATCAAGGGAAGAAGCAGAGAGAGAGAGGGGCTGCTTGAGTTTGCAACAAAGTCGATCGATTCACTAATTCAGTCATTGTGTTGTGCGTATTTATCTGTTGATCTGTACTAATTTCACCGTCCGTTTGCATCGTTGCAATCCCTTCTTTTCAGCCTCTTTCTTCTTCTTCTTCTCTTCAAGGCGATTCTCAATTTCCCTGTGGCGCCTTGTTGTGACCTCTCTGCGACGATTTTCAACGCTTGAACGAACATCGACTCTGCGTTGGGAGGAATCAAAGGGGCAAAGCAGATGAGGGAGATGATTCCTTGATTGGATTTCCCCTAGATAAGACCTAGATCTGCCTTATTTCGAGAACACTGTCCACAATATGGAAGATGATCTAAATATTATTACGAAGCAACTTAGAATTACAGTACAATTTCCAAAGGAATGTTTTTGTTATTTTGTGATTTTTGTTAAAAGTTGAAATAAATGAAAATCTAAACATCGGCAAATTCATTCCCATTTTAAATTCGATATGATAAAAAACGAAAAAAGTCTTAAATGGTGCACAATTTTTGAGTGACTGATTTATTCGCTCCTTCATAAATCTATCTAAATGGAAGAGGGATGCATTTTGAGTTGATGTCATCTAGAAGTGGTCTAATTTTTTTCGAAAGATCGGTACATTATCAGCGAGAAAATGAAGAATGCGAATATGATGCATTACTCCGAAGTTTTTCTACACAGCTGTATGAAATAAGTGTTAACAAAACTCGGAATTTGTATGATTTATTTGTAATAAAATGATCTTTTTTATCGATTTAGTTCGATTCTTTCTATTTTGATGTTTCGTTCAACGCTCATCAGCGTAGTTGTTTTGCACAAAAACTCGCCTGTTTGAGATGTCGAAAATTGTTTGCTAGTGTGCGAAGTGTTGAAATCGCAGTTAATTGAATTAGAATTAAGAAGGGCTAAATCCAAAGAGAATTTGATAAGAGCGTTAACGATTAGGGGATTAGGGCGTAGAAAATCAGCAGAGGAGCGAAGGGAAGGGAAGACAATCGTTGCGCCGTACGACAGACGGTAATCGAATTAGAATTACGATGAAACGATGAAACGCATACGACTCTCATATTGATGCGATGAAATTGAAATTCGATTGGAAGCAGTGAAACTGCACTTTCCAATTTGTCACGCCAAACTAAAACATGAATTTCAATTCATGCTTTGTATTTTATTATGCATACCGTAATCAAAATGAAATATTCTAGCATATTTGGTTTTATCCATTGTTTGCATTCGTGCTAAAGGAATATGTTAGAGGATCTTATAAATTATCCGTGCACATTCTCCTCTTGTCATATAATATCCTTGTAAAGTGTGAGAGAGCCAGTTATTCAGTCATTTCGCACGAAAGGGCAGCCCTCTGTGCTATTCTTGTGTCTTTAGCTAAACACTTTGGCCACTTCACACCTGTCCGAAGCAGGCAGCAATCGTGCAGAATACGGTAGTTTATGCAAATCTCGTCGAGAATCACTCGAAATTTGAGACTCGACGATATTTCGACTGCTCCTTCAATAGGTCACTAAATAGCTCTTCCCTTTCCCGCATTGTTTTTGTTTGAACACAAACTCTCCATTATGTTCAGAGTGACCAAAGCAAAAATTAAGAAAATTTGATTGGCAGAGATTTTTCATTCTTCTTATTATTTGTGAGCAAAGTTGCAATTTCATGTGTTAATGACAGCAGTGTTTGCATTGATATCATGAATATCAATTCAATGAAAATTGCATCAGTGTTTTAGAGGCAAAGTAATGGATAATTTTTAATGCAATCTCATATATCAGGAAATGACCTGACAAATGGATAATCCCGCAGGTTATGTATACAAGAGAACATTAATATTGCAAAGAAAAGGTGGGTGTTAAGCCAGACAGGGTAAGGAGAGGATTGACACCTTGCATATGGGGATAAGCTTTGTGCAATACAAAGCACAAGATTAACCCTCTGCTACTGTATTCAGTATCTGATTGATTTTCGCATTCGAATCAATTTTGTCTTTGGATATTATTATTATTATTTGATAAGCTTCTGATTTTGTATTCAAGCGTCTGAGTTTCTTCCAAAAAGAAATTTGTTAGCTTGAACAACGAAATTCAATATGAACAGCCCTAGTCCATTATTATTTATGAAATATTTTTAGCAGAGCCATTCGTGACGATAGAAAGAAAGCTAAGGAAAGCAAACGCATTAATATATAGCAAAGAGCATAATTCTGTGCAAGTGTCATATAAATGCGGTGCTATTCATTTTCTCTTATTTAAATTGTTCACAAGTTTTATTCTTAACAACGAATTTAAAATTTTTTAAAAACAACAATAAAACAGTTACCCTTTGATAACAATGAACTCAACAATTTCAAATCAACCTTTTTCTTCTGTTTCTGCCTGACTTGCTCATTTGGGTTTGATTCCACTCTGTCGCAGCAGGTAGTTGCGCAGACTCTTCTGTCGATCGCGGAATGAGCGCTGTCGGTTCTCGCCTCGTTTCTGAAGAATAAAATGAAATTTCTAAGCTTTCCGCAGATAATGAATTGAAAATTCGATACTCCATCTTCAAACGTATTTTAAAGAGAAGGAGAAAGGCATTTCTAGAACATTTGACAATGATGCCCATTATTCGAATATAGAATTTTAAAGTTGATGTCACGAAAACATTTTCGAACCTTAGCTTTGACCATCGCAGCAACTTTCTTCTTCGTGTTCTGACGGTTGGTTTTGCCGACGTGAGGACCCTGGAATAATAAAAGATGAAAATGGTCATTATTCCCGTTTAACAGATGTCTTTCGATTTTTTTAGAAAAATTATTTCCATTTTCATAAGGTATAAAGAATGTTAGACGATGAGTTTTCAGAATGCTTACGTTTTTCTTGGGCTTTCCGAACTGCTTGTCCTCGTCCCTGCCAGCCATTATGTCAGCCATCCTCTCTGCTTTCGTCTGTTTCTTCTTCTTGTAGAACTGCTCGATGTCTCGCAGACGAGGCAGACCGTCGCCTGTTCCTCTGCTGAAATTCAATAATGAACATATTGCATTCGAAAATTTTGAAAATTCGAGAGAAAATAAGATGAAATAAAAGGAAAAGTAACAATCTTACAATCGAACATAGAACTCGTTCTATGCCTAAGTTTGCATAGTATTTGAAAATAGCATTTTCTCTAGTGTTGTATTTCAAGAAGTGGATATGAATCTAACAATTCACTCCAAAAGTTCAAGAGACAGGAAGATTTTCTAAATACATAAATAACTGCCGTACTTATGAATTTTCTCGCTCATTTCTTCGATGAGCATGACGTCGTCATTCCTCTTCTTCTTTCCGAGTTGCTTCTTCAGTCGCTTCTCTCCAATCAACTGCTTCTTCAACTGGTATTGTTTGATTTGTTTGAAGTCCTCCTGAAATAAGCAATATTTTCAAAATAACAATCAATATTCCATACCTGAGTGAGAATTCTATTAGCACAGATGTCCTCAGCCTTCTTCTTTGGATCCACTTCCACTTCTTCTTCTTCCTGTTCCTGTCCAGTCTCATCAGCCCCACTCTCCAGCTGTTCATCCCCAGATTCGTCCTCATCTTCCATTTCCTCTTCTTCATCCTCGTCTTCAAACTCGATCTCCTCGTCGTCGATCTCAATTTCTTCGTCGTCCATCTGAAATTTTCAAGCTTTTCGAATTCGATTTTATTTGAAAATCAGCGAAAAACTCTATTTGCTTTACACTTTTCAGAAATTTACTGACTCAAAATCATTCAAATAACGAAAATAGAAAAATACCTCTTCATCACTGGAATGCTCCACATCCTGCCACTCTCCTTCAGAATCATCCTCCTCTTCTTTACTTCCCTTCTCTGTCTTCTTTTTCTTCGCCAGAGGCTCGTCAGCATCAGAATCCGTGTCGACCTCGTCTGTGTCAACGTCTGAAATAACGCGAAAATAAACTTTAAAGTTAAATAATGACAAATACAGGTAAATTCATTATTTCAAATGGAGAAAATTTTTATGGCTGATTTTTTCGGCGAAAGTAAATAAATTAGCTCGAGTCTATTTTTCGCAATATTAAAAATGCTGAAAAGCTGAATGATATGATTTTCATGACGTGAACAAAGTAACACTAATTCAAAATTTGAATTTTCCGAAAAGCCGACTTTTACCGAAAAACCATTCGAAAGTTCTTTACAGGAAACTAGTTTCACTCACCAGAGACTTCTAATTCACTGTCACTGTCCTCTTCCTCGTTCCTATTCCTTTTCTTCTTCTTCTTCTCATCAGCCTCCATCTCTTCTGGCTCTTCCCTTTCGTCCAGAATTTCAGCTCCAGCCACGAAATTGTGCACTGTAGGTTTGGCATAGCCAACGAATTCTCGTTCATCGTCAACAGCTCGTTGGTCCTGGAAGAACTTACTTACTTATCTTTCTCCTAATATGTGCATATTCAAAGCATGATATCTCGATCTGTTGTAAAATGCAGTTACTTTTGTAAATTATAAACCGCTTCCAATTCTCTTATTTTAAAAAATCTCGAGCAGGACTCATTTGATCAATACAAAAGTTGAAAGTGTTATATCCGCAAAAGAATCATAGACTAAAAATACACTACCTGTCTGCCCCTGTCCTTGCGATGCAGCAGCTTGGGATTCATCTGCCGGAAGAGAGTGATGAGTGCCCTCGCGGCCACAGACACATTCTTGTTCTTGTAGGTCTTGTACTCGGCCAGGTCTCGCAGCAATTCTTCCGTTGCGGCGAAGGGACAATTCGCGAAAATCTCTCGAATCGCGTTGATTCCGACTGTCATTGCTTCGGGGGAATTTCTGAAACGAACATAATTCCGCTTCAATGGGCATGAAGGAAGAGTTTTTTGTTGAAATAATTTACTAAATTCATTCATAACCTATTTGAAAAAACCAAATTATTCTTCTCATCAATATCATTTCGTCCAAAATAAGGATGAAATGTTGAAACGGATGATGAATGAACTTCATGAACTAGCTAGGGCCACTACCAGTGTGTTACTCATAGAACCGGGCAATATTTTTAGGGAAAGTCAATTCGGACACCCTAATCACGAATATTAGGTTCAAAAATGCTGAGCGTGCAGCTTGTTTCGGGGTTTAGCCTGAATTTCTCCTTTAAGTCCTTGTTGCCGCAGCGAATAATATCATGGCCGACGCTCGCATTACGATGTACACAAATTTTTCATGTTAATGTTTGCGATGCAAGGAAAAGAAGCAAACTTCGATACAAATGATGCAAACGGTGCACGTTCAGCACTTTTGGCTCTGATATTCATGATGAGGGTACCCGAATTGACTTTGCCCTGTAAAAATGGCTTGGGTTCGTGAGTAGCGCACTGGTAGCTTCCCTTGTAGGAAATAAAAAAGTACCTGTCAGAAACGAAACTGTTGACGATGACACGGACGAGTTGTTCGACTGTGTCTGGAGGAGTCAATTCGTGGCAGGCTTGGGCTGCATAGAGGAGGATTCGAGTCACCTAAAATATATTATTGAAAGAAAAAAAAACGTGTGAAGTTGTACAAGAAAAATAACATTCGTACTGCGCAATATTGAATAGAAAAGTAAATCTCACGTCTCTCTGCTTGGGCTGCAAGTATCGATGCAGATAAGAGTAAAATCCGAGTGTGTGCAGGCGGTGAATACCAATTAAACGAGCGCACAGACCGATTCGGGTCAGACGAATCTGAATCGTCAAGACTAGTATTTGAACTAGAAAATCTTGTAGAATTAAATAATGGAAAAATGTCCTAATCCACAAAATGTGCACCTTTTCCCTATCTTGAAAAGCTTCAAAATCCAGAATGGGAAATCAAGCATATTCAGGATTTTCCCCCTCGAAAGTAAGTCCAAATGACAAACCTCAAATCGATCGACCTTCTTGCCCTCCAACATTCCGAAGAGTCTGTCCACGAATTGCTGTGGATCGTACAGAGACTGAATCGCGAACAGGTTGCACTCCTTGCTTCTGCCCTCTGAAAGTGAAATGTTTCAGATTTATCTTTGAAAGTTCATTACCTTTCTTAGCTTTCTTCTTCTTGTCGATTGCCTTTTTGACTTTTTCGAGGTTCTTCGTCCGTTTGCGAGTCTTCTTTGCGTGTCGGAACGAAGTCATCACCTAAAAAATAGAAGTGAAAATGGCTATGGAGCATTATCTTGGAATGAAACGCTTCAAAAATAACAGCTGCGAGTAAGTACGTTTCTCTCATAAATCAGCACTTTCCTTCCAGATTTTGAAGCGAGTACTTTTCTCCCAAGCGCTATTTATTATTTCTTTTTCTCCCGTTTTGGGGTGAAATTACTTACTTTTGAGAGGGTTGTACTAGCTTAAAATCTTTGAGAGGAATGTACTCACTCGTGGGAAGGAAGTACTTGCAGCCAAAAATAATCTGCCATCAGAAGGTTATCTTCTGCGAATGTAAGAAAAATGGAATAGTTTTCATTATTCCAGAAAATGTCTAACCTCCTTGACAGTCTTTGCGTCGTCCTGCTTCCCCTCTTCGTCGTCCTCACTTATATCGCTCACTCCTTCCTCGTTCTCCTTCGAACCCAGGAAGAATTTCATCGAAGTCATCTGCAAAATGTTTAATGGAGAGCTTCAGAAAAACAAATAAGTACCTGAATCTTAGGCAATTTGTGGAAGCAGGCGTCAGCAATGACATTCGTGGTCCTGGCATCCCTCCACAGATTCTTCCTGAACGCGTCGATGCACACCAACTGGGCTGCACGAGCAACGATCGCTCGAGAATCCTGGAAAAGGCTAATTGAAAATCGAAATTATTGGAGTACATAAAACACAAACTAACACCCTACTGCTAACAGAGTAAATAAAAATCCAGAAAGAGCAATAAAGTATCATCACAGTAATTATTCATACCTTCATCTTCTGGAAACAGAAGTTCTGAATCTTGCCGAACAGTTTTGGATCT
>LIAE01010141.1:69502-92318 GCA_002287525.1 Diploscapter pachys
GACCTGGAGTTAGTCGATTTGTGAAAGGAAGAGAAGGAGGAACTTACATGGCGATCTAGAGCTTCTGCTTGATCACGGAGAATCGTGAACAAACTGTCACAGAACGTCTTTGCTTCTTCTGAACAGTAAAAAAATAACTCTTCTACTCCCGTTTAGAGTATTTGATCGCATTTTTAGTGAATCTTACCAGGATAGTGCTTGGCGAGTCCCGACAAAAAAGTGACTGTTTCGAGAAGCGGTTCGAGTTCCATCCGATGCTGCTCTGGCTGCATGTGCAGCAGTTTCATCGTCTGCTCGTAGTACGAAAGCTGCTCAACGAATTCCTGAAACATTCAGTTATAAATAAAAATGCCAAAGTGCGTGACGATTGATTTAACTAGTTCAACAGGGAATGTCAGAACAATTATTCCTCTTGAGCGTCTGAATGAGTCGGGAAAGCTTTTGCTCAGTCATATATCTTTTCTGGAATAATTGTTTGATTTAGCTCAGAAAATCATGCCTCTTTGTAGGATTCGGGATCCTTCCTGATGATTTCGAGCATGAGTCCCAAATTCTTCTGGGCCATGATGAATCGAGAGCTCCTCGGCCCTCCCCCGTCCACGGTCATCTTCGCGTTCGCGGAGCTCATCTCCACTTTCTGAAACATGGTAACTATGAGAAAATCCGAAAAATTAAAGTTAAAAAAATACGAAACGAAAATGGAAATTCCTCAAGTTGGAAAAAGACAAATGCGCTGCACCGCTAATTTCTCTCCTCTGCTCTCTCTTCCCTGCATACTCTCTAGTTCCTAGCGTATCATATGCAAGAAGAAAATATCGTGCAAGAGAATGAAATCGGAAAAATGAAACAAATGGATTAGAAAAAAAAAAAACCTTATAAATTTAACAATTCTGTGCGCACAATATGATGTTTTTTTTTAATAGTGGGAAACAACGCTTTTAATTTATGCATCTACATTGTAGGATTCTTCGTAGTTTTATCTGAAAGATAAATAATTGCACAGATGGAAATGTTAGAGCATGCATGGTTATGAACATTTTTTTCTTTAATTTTTGAACTATTCATTTATTAGCTAAATACATTTATTGTTTATTTCAAAGGTAATTTTGAAAATATTTTGAGATTTTCATAGATCAAGTTGTCGTTCGTCGTTCAGTTATCCTTTGAGGGATATCCAGGAAGCACCACGAGGAGGTAGACGAACATCACTTCCCGCCACACAATCACACACACACACACACGCACCTGAAAACTTAAATATATATATATTTTTTTTAATTTTATGAAGACGATTTATCTCATGTATATCTTTCGTTCTTTCTCCTATATTCTTTTAAGTATTGAACAGTCCTAGGGAGGACAATCGTTAGAAACCTTTTGCGATCTACCCCTATATATTTTCGTCTGACGAAAGTGCTCCCTAGGTCTATAGCACTACCAACTGAAATAAACCGATTTTGGAGCTATCAAATAATTAATCATTCATTTTGTTAACTAAAATTCTCATGTACACCTTAGCTTTTATTTATTCGTCAGTATGATCAGTTTTAGTATCTTTTGAGTTAGTATTTTGGTCTTCTTCGATTTCATATTCGAAGTCGCCGTCCTTGATTCGGCGCCGACGAACCTTCTTCTTCTTCTTTGATTTTGATCCAGATGCTCCACTTGACTTGGACGGCTTCTTACTCGCGAGTCGATCGAGTGCGTTGACGAGCTTTCTTTTGTCTTCTTCTGTCGCCCTCTCTAGTCTTTCTTTCTTCATTAGCTTCAGCTCCTCGTTTTTCTGTTGGAACAGCGTGTTCAGCCTGAAAATTGAGATGATTTAAGGGCCCGGTCATACTTAGTTGCAATGCAACTTGCAACTCGCTTAAAATAGCATGAGAAATCAAGAGCACAAAAATTGATGCAATATGGTGCAATCGCGCTCTCTTCATTTCCTATGCTATTTCAAGCGAGTTGCAAATTGCAAGTTGCATTGCAACTAAGTATGAACGGGCCCTCATAGTGCTTTGCTCTCTTTTTGCCTTGTCCGGCGGAGTCTCCTTCAAAAATGATTCAAAAATCGATTTTTTCGTGAGTTATCATAAATTTAAACAAAATCTGCTTTGATGAAATTGTAGAGAATATTTCAGTGAAAAAATATTTGAAAAATAATAAATGGATGAAAAGTTTATTCATTTTTTCAAAAAAAAATACACCGGAAAGGTTAAAGCACTGGCCCTAAGAGTTTTTGAAATCTACCTACCTCGCTAGAAGTTGAGCTTCATCACGTTCAAGCTTTGGCGCTGACCTGTAGAAGACGAAGACGTCTCGATACGTGCTCCAATGGATGTCCTTTTCCAGGTTGCTAGGGAAGTGTGCGAAGAACTGGCCATGGAGCTGCGGCATTACTTGGCACTCGCCGTCCGTTCGCTTATCTTCTCTGTTGAACCATTTGAGAACAAATCTGGAAGTAAAGATATGAACTTTTGGAACAGAACCTGAACTTACTCTGCAGCTAGCTTCATAGCGTGGTAGCGGAACTTGGCCGAGTTTTTGTTGTGCGTCATTTGAATCGAGAAGTGAGCAGCCAATCAAAGAAGACCCAAAAGAAGTAATGAATTATTTTTTAAAGTGTTTTGGAGAAGAATTAGCGTGCTAATTTTGTTGTTTTGAATTAACTGTCGCTATAAGATCAGAATCTAACAATATGAACACAATTATTGTTGAGTCGAAACATGTTTGGCGATTGAAAGCCTGAATATTGGCTGCAATTATCATCGGATTTGAGTGTGACCCAGGGATCCTGATTGTGAGGGTTGACAAAGGAGCGACATATTTTTTCGGCTTAACTTATGCAAATAAATATTAATTTCGCAAAAATGAAGTCCTACATTATTATTTGCAGATCTTTTCTGAATCCGGTATAAAGCATGATCGAAATCGGTTAGTGATCAGGATATAGGCTCATTAGTCTATTAAAACTAGCTTGCTTTCCGATGGAGTTTCTTCACTCAAATTAATACTTTGTAAGTAGTATTGTTTCAGTTACAATTAGTCCGAATTTTCAGATATCTACAAGGTAACTTTAGTACGATAAATGGTGTGCGTAGACTGTATTCTGACACCAGTAATGTATGAATTTTATCTTATAAAACAAGATGCTACACTTTGATATCAGCTATCTTCGAACAGAATGAATAAAACAGTTTTTATTGAACATTCGACAAATTTTCGGAATGCATTTGAAGTGATAAAGTAAAATGAATAAACCAATCCAAGTAAAAAAGAACTAAACAGTCGTGAGCTGTATAAACTTTGTCTATACATATAGAACATCTTTTCACATTTTACCATAATTTCAGACCAGTCTTGTGGCCCGTGATGATAAAACACTATTAGAGTACAGTTGTTTCGAACCATAAGATGTGACTTTAGTAACTTTGACTGATTCTTTCGTAGTCGATGATGTAACAGTGTTGCTCTTCTAAAATGTCAATTTTTCTTTTACATGCATATGCATATAAACTACCTTGACCAATCCTCTTACTAAGAAAAACATGGTAATTATTTGGAAACATGGTCCATATAGGGAAATCAGGCCAGTAATTATCTAAAGGTTTTTTTAATGCTTTCTTGGTAGAAAATTTAACCTATTCTAGCGTGGATCCATTTCTTATGTTAGAAAAGTATACTGTTCAAGGTTTGTTCAGAAAACAATTCCTAATTTTACAGTTGCTCTTTCTAAGCACACAACGCGAAAGGGGTATTTTGGTTCCTTGAAGCACGACTAGCCGAGTTCTATTCTCAAAAATTCAAAATAATATTCATGTGCCTCCTATCCGACGCAAAAAACTTATTATCGTTTATGTAAATAATGGTAAGATCGAAGGATTCACTATTTAGAACGTTCCTTTAGGATTTCTCAGCGCATATTTTCAGGATGTATGTTGGAAAAACAAGTCTTTCCATTTCTTTTGTTAGTTAATATGAAAATTTGTTATTAATAATGCTTACGAATATATACTGCATCAAATAGTTTAACCAAGGTGCATCCATTAAACATCTATCTAAAATATTTTAGTAAGTTCTCTCAAACTTACAACTTTGAAGCTATGAAACTAGTTAATTTATGCTATTTTTTGTTAAACCGTAAACAATTTTCGTTGTTTCAAACATTCTTTCGATACCGTCGTTCTTTTGGGTAAGAGCGTCTTAAAATATATCGAATCTCTACTTTTTCCGTTTGTAAATAAACAAAGAGACATTACGCTATGACTTATACAAGGGGACAAAATAGCTTAGAAATGATAAAGTTCATTAAAATCGTTTTTGAATAAGTCACATTTCGTACTCGCTGTAAACAATCTCAGCATTTTAAACCAGAGATTGGTTATAAATATAAACGAATATGTGATTTAATGTATTAACCAAGTTCGAGAAATCAATTATTTACAGATTCGTCCTCCTAACAGGCTCATTACTTATGAAGAAATTATTACAACAAAAACATAATTAATTTTGCACAGGATGTTTAAGATATCGAAGTTAAAAGATTAAGAGAATAGCTTACCTATATTTCCTTGTTTCTGAATGTCCCAAGGAATACAAAAAAAACCGTATAGAGTAAAAATACTTAAATTATTTGTTACCACTTCGCATACAATCTAAACGTTATGCATATTCATTTTCAACATAATATGATGCAACATTAACCGGGCTAACTTACATGCGCCATTAGGCATCGATTTAAGCGTCGTTCAGAGTTTTTTGCACTTTGGCTCAGATTTCCATACGACTTAAAACGCCGCTTTAGATAAATAAACGCGACAATGCTAATTATCGTCTGAGCATAACTTGCTATGGTCGGAACTATCAGAGAGTAATGACTCTAAAAATGATCTACATAATTGACATTAATAATTTTTATCTAGATAATATTCGTTTAACTTACAAGCCATTGTTTAAGAGCCATTACATATAATCCTATACCACCAGTATCAACAATTTGATAAAACTCCAACCAGCTAATTGCAAGATAAATTAGTTGGGGGATACAGCCAAAAATAATATGGAATCCGACCAATGTCCAAAATATAATGTCAAATAGCTTAGTTATTTTTTCGTTACGACAGCTAAATTGAATCATTTTGTATCAAAACTGACATATGCATGTGGAAGAATCTCTAACAGTGAAAATGTCCTAGCTCTATATATCGTAGCTGCAGTCGAAACGAATCTTATGGCCATCATTAACCATGTATTTTCAAGAATAGAAAATAATCTATACAATAATTCCTACAATTCCATTTGTCAGTTGTCAGTGTAAAATTTTAATTATATTAGGTTAAAGTCAACTTTATATGTCAAATAAGTTAAATAAAGTGGTATTTTATAGTTATTTGGAAAAGTTGCGACGGAAAAGTAGAAACATTATGGCGAAATAATGTATGGAAAACTACAATAATATGACCCATACTATTTCACAAAATGTTGACACTTTCTGTAACAACGTAGATGATATTTGAAACTACTCGCTTAAGCTAGATAAATATTGATTGATACATGTGGCTAAAATTTTAAATTACGTTACCCCGGATTCGTTATCATCATCTTGACAGCAAAAGTGCAAAGTTTGACGATAGATGAGAGACAAAAACTAAAGTATTATACTGCTTCAATGCATATATTGAAAATTACATCATACAAATTATAATAGTATAAAACTTACATGTATCAATGAACAGATACAAAGGAGTATATGTAGAATGAGTAAGATGACTATTAATTTTTCGAATTGTGAAAACTTTCCACGTTTTCGAAATAACCGATACGTCATAAATATGCCGATAAAAATCGGTATGAATAAGATGCTATACAAAATGGTCTCGATTTGAAACGCTATAAATGAATGTTTTTTGAAGATAACATCGATATAAAACTATTTAATTAACCTATAGGAAATATATCTCCATTAAGTATGACAGTTTTCCACGCAATGATGAGTTTGTAAAGTAATGAATCTGATGTTGACAATTCTAAAATGGTAAATCGTTACCGAGGTTTATTAAAAAAAATAGCAATGCAGAATAGTATGTAAGAATAAGTAAACTGAAAAACTTATTTACCTTTACAAATTTCATAAGCCCTAGGTTTATAGCACCGAGACATTAGATTCTGCGAATTATTTCTCTAGTGATAATAATAAATCTGTAGAATAACAATTTGAGAAAAATGATCTCAATGAAGTACGATTTAGAGGGGATAGCGCTTTCGAAACAAAAATGGTAAAACTTGAAATGGCTCGAGTAACAATGCAAGACGTTGCTTAGGCAATAGTTCCGTATTTATAAGATTCGCCTAACTTATAATTTAGTGGAATTTCAGTTTCAACACTCCAATTATGCTCGTCCTATGTCTCGCGAAACTATTACTTCTACTATACAATTTAATAAGAATTTTGCAAAGAAGGCCGATTTTCAAATTTAAATATCAAGATCAGGTTCTCAGGTAAACTACTCAAATCGACTATGGAGATTTAAAAAAATGTTTCAGAAAATTTTGGCTTCAACTGAAGACGTACACACTCTGCGCGTCAAATGAAAAAAGTTATTTTTAGAAGGGATCACCAGAAAATAAATTTAGACAATCTCATTTCAGATGAGTTATTTTATGTCATTGTTATTTTGAATCTCAAATTTGAAACATTTATGAATTTCAGGACCGGCAATTTAACTGAAGTGACAGTTCCTCCAACAATCGAAATCAAAGTAACAACACCACAAAATATCGACACTATCGACATTCGAACTCCTATTGAAAAACGAGTTCAACATTATCAACAGGAATTCAAAAATCAATACGAAATTCGATATGCAAGATTGGCTGATCAGACATATATATTTTTTTCAATTATTAGGGAGAAAATTTCTTTCCTTTGTCTAACAAATCTTTATTTATCTAGTGATTTCCTTATCATACCAAAAAGTTTCAGTTTTTACAAATCGATGAAATTGGATTTTCAGCATCCCAACCGAATCCCGGATTTACGCCGAAGAATTGCAAAAGTATGTTGAAAATCCGGCGAATCATTATGTCAACAAGCATCCAGCATCAAATATGCAGGATGGAGATATGCAAATTACCGATCCTACGAGAGGATTTACGAAATTTGATTTTTCAAACTCTGTAACTTCGATATTTGTTGAAAATCTGTATTTTTTATCGTTAATATGTTATATACGCCACTTTTTCTTTTCTTCATAATTATATTTTCATTCGACTAAAGATAACGACGACATGTCTGCAAAATGTAAAGAAGATGTTCATTTTTAAATTAGTAGTTATGAAATGCGGAAGTCTCCGTTTGAAAATTACAGGGGATGAAATCACTAAGAACATCGGGCAAATATTCACATCATTCGAGTGTCAAAGGCATTTTCGAAACATAATCATCACCTTCAGATTCGAAGGCATGACTTATTATTGGGGATTGGAAAATGTAAATCTCGCCGAGAAATTCCCGATTATCTGCGTTTATCCTGTTACACAAGAAAATTCGGAGTTTTATAATGTGAGAAAAAATAATTTTAGCATGAAATAGAAAACTTCGGAGATTTTCTGTATGCACTATCAACTCGACAACCATTAACGATTTTCTACGATCCGATGAAAACCAAGAATCTCGAGCAATTCAACCGACTTGCAAACACCTATGAAGCACGACAAGATTAGGCTGTTTTTGGAGAATGACAGCCATTTTATCAGACGCTATATGACACGTTATTTATAAAAATCGTTTTTTTTTTTTTAAATAAAAGGGTGGCACCCAAGAAGATGACCCTCAAATTTCGAGCTAACTTTTTGTTCCTGGGGGGTTTTCGACTACGTAGATTCTGAATATGGGGGTCAAAACCCGATTCGGTCACTTGTTTCGCCTGTTCCGGAACGTCCGAATTTGGTCGTCCCGGAAATCCTTATTCGTTATTCTGCATATAAAAAACTCAATTCTGGTATTAAAATGTTCACAGAAACCAGCTGAGCACGATTCGAAAGTTATCTGGTCGAAACAACCACTTACTAGTGGAAAATCAGGGCAAGTCTGAAAGCTGGGTTTTAGGGCACGACGTTTTGATTTTATTTTCTACAGTAATCGAACTGCCAAAGTATTTATATCAGGAAGTAGCCTAGGTATTCTAGATTCAGTATTGTTATGAATTTTATCTCACAAGATATGATGCTACGTTTTGACATCAGCTATCTTCGAACAGAATGACTAAAAGCAATATTTTTATCGAACATTCGACAAATTAGACAATTTCGGAAAACATTTGAATCGATAAAGTAAAATGAATAAATCAATCCAAGTAAAGAAATAGCTAAGCAGTCGTGAGTTGTATAAACTTTGCCTATACATATAGAACGTCTTTTCATATTTTACCAATTTCAGATCAGTTTATTGGCACTTGATGAAAAAATATATCCGGATGCAGTTGCTTCGGACCATGAGGTGTAACTTTAATAACTTTGACTAATTCTTTCTTAATCGGTGATATAGTGTTGTTCTTCTAAAATTGTCCCTTTTTCTTTTATATGCATATGTACACAAACTACCTTGACCAATCCTCTCACTAAGAAAAACAGGATAATTATTTGGAAGAATGGTCCATATACGTAAATAATGTTAAAAATGTTCTGAAAATCTTTTTTTAATGTTTTCTTGGTAGAAAATTTAACTTATTTTAGTGTGGATCCATTTCTTATGTTAGAAAAGTATACTGCTCAAGGTTTATTCAGAAAACAATTCCTACTTTTACAGTTGCTCTTTCTAAGCACATAACACGAAAAGGGGTATTTTGGTTTCTTCAAGCACGACTAGCCGAATTCTATTCTCAAAAATTCAAAGTGACATTCATATGCCTCCTATCCGACACAAAAATGATTATCGTTTATGTAAATAATGGTAAGGTTGAAGGGTTCACTATTTAGAACGTTCCTCTAGGATTTCTCTGCGCATATTTTCAGGATATATGTTGGTAAAACAGGCCTTTCCATTTCTTTTGTTAGTTAATATGAAAATTTTTTATTAATAATGCTTACGATTATATAATACATCACTTGGTTTAACAAAGATGCATCATCGAAAAAGCATTGATCTAAAATATTCTAGTAAGTTCTCTCAAACTTCTAACTTTGAAGCTATGAAACTGGTTAATGTTTATGTTATTTTTCGTTGAATCATGAACAATTTTCATTGTTTCAAACAAATTTTCGATACCATCGTTCTTTTGGAAAAGAGCATCTTAAAATATATCGAATCTCTACTTTTTCCGTTTGTAAATAAACAGATATTATGTTATGACTTATACAAATGGACAAAATAGCTTAGGAATTATAAATTTCATTAAATTTTTTTTTGAATAAGTTATTTCGTACTCGCTTTAAAGAATCTCGGCATTTTAAACCAGAGATTAGTTATAGATATAAACAAATCTGTGATTTGATGGTTAACCAAGTTTGAGAAATCAATTATTTACACAGATTCGTCCTCTTAACAGACTCATTACATATGGAATAATTATTACAGCGAAAACATAATTTTGCACAGGATGTTTAAGATATCGAAGTTAAAAGATTAAGAGAACATCTTACCTAAGCCTATATTAACATATGTACAAAAATTGTATAGTTGAAAGATACTTAAATCACTTGACACCAACTCGCATAAAATCTAAAGGTTATGCATATTCTCATTTTCAACATAATATGGTGCAACATTGATCGGGCTAACTTACATACGCTATTAGCCATCGATTTAAGCGTCGTTCAGCATTTCTTACACTTGGGCTCAGATTGCCATACGAATTAAAACACCGCTTTAGATAAATAAACGCGACAATGCTAATTATCGTCTGAGCATAACTTGCTATGATCGGAACTATTGTATCGTAAAGATTCTAAAAATAATCTACATAATTGACATTAATAATTTTTATCTAGATAATATTCGTTTAACTTACAAGCCATTGTTTAAGAGCCATTACATATAATCCTATACCACCAGAATCAACAATTTGATAAAACTCCAACCAGCTAATTACAAGATAAATTAGTTGGGGGATACAGCCAAAAATAATATGGAATCCGACCAATGTCCAAAATATAATGGCAAATAGCTTAGTTATTTTTTCGTTACGACAGCTAAATTGAATCATTTTGTATCAAAACTGACATATGCATGTGGAAGAATTTCTAACAGTGAAAATGTCCTAGCTCTATGTATCGTAACTTCAGTCGAAACGAATCTTATAGCCATCATTAGCCATGTCTCTTGAAGGATAGCAAATAACTCAGACAATAAGTCCTACAATCCAATTTGTTAGCTGTCAATGCAACATTTTAACTATATTAGATTTAAGTCAACTTTCTATGTCAAATAAATTTAAAATAAAACGATATTTTATAGTTATTTGAAAAAGTTGCGACAGAAAAGTAGAGACATTATGGCGAATAACGTATGGAAAACTACAATAATACGATCCATACTATTTCACAGAATGCTGACACTTTTCTGTAGTAACGTAGATGATATTTTAAAGGATTCGTTTGAACTGTAGATAAATGTTGATTGATACACGTGACTAAAATTCTAAATTATGTTACCTCGTATTCGCTATATTGGCAGCAAGAGTGCAAAATTTGACTATAACTAGTAAACGAAACCTAAAATATTGTCCTGCTTCAATGCATATATTGAAAATTGCATTATAAAAAATAATATAGAACTTACATGTATAAATGCGCAGATAAAAAAGAATATATATAGAATGAATAAGATAGCTATTAATTTTTCGAATTGTGACAAATTTTCACGTTTTCGAAATAACCGATATACCATAAATGTGCCGATAAAAATCGGTACGAATGAGATGCTATAGAAAATGGCCAGGATTTGATACCCTATAGATGAATTTATTTTTCGAGGATAACATCGATATAGAATTATTTAACTAACCTATATGAAACGTATCTCGATGAAGTATGACAGTTTTCCACGCAATGATGAAGTTATAAAGTATTGAATCTGATGTTGAAAATTCTAAAATAGTAAATCGTTACCAAAGTTTATTAAAAACAATGCAGAATAGTATGTAAGAATAAGCAAACTGAAAAATTAATTCACCTCTACAAAAGCCAACATCCTTTGCATAAGGCATAGATTCATCACACAAATTCATTCGATTCTGATAATTATTTCTCTAACGACAATAATAAATCAGTAGAACAACAATTTGAGAAAATGATCCCAATGCAGTACGATTTAGAAAGGGTAGCGCTTTCGAAACAAAGCTGGCAAGACTTGAAATGAATCGAGTAGCAATGCAAGACGTTGCTTAGGCAATAGCTTTGTATTTATAAGATTCGTCTAACTTATAATTTAGTGGAATTTCAGTTTCAACACTCCAATTATGCTCGTCCTATGTCTCGCGAAACTATTACTTCTACTATACAATTTAATAAGAATTTTGCAAAGAAGGCCGATTTTCAAATTTGAATCTCAAGATCAGGTTCTCAGGTAAACTACTCAAATCGACTATGGAGATTTAAAAAAATGTTTCAGAAAATTTTGGCTTCAACTGAAGACGTACATACTTTGCGCGTCAAATGAAAAATTTATTTTTAGGAGGGATCACTAGAAAGTAAATTTAAATCATTTTGAGGTTTTTTTTTATTTATTCCCTGATTACACCATGAGATGGTCTAGCGCAGTGATTGTGTGTCACTGTCTAGGGCAGGGTCTCAAGTTCGTTCCCACCTCGACCCAAACCAAGGGGGTTAAGAAATGTTGGTAGTGGATAAAACCACGAAAAACCTGCCTAAAAATCCCTCGACTGTTGCACACAACAACAGTCTGTCCTCGGGACGGGCCACTAGTCCTGTGTGGCTAGGATAGGCCGACTGTCCCATTACGGACTGAGGAGGGTAGTCGACCCCACCTAGTGGGGAACAAAGCTAGGAACAAAATTGAAGGCTAATTTTCTAAGAGTTCGTCTGTAACTAATGATACAACCTTTTATTTTATTTCGTTTATTTTTAATAGTTTTATTTTACAATATACACGCACAGACTGTTAAAATACATAGTTCATAAAACCCTTCGCTTTTGAAAAATCTCAAATCACTTATGACTAATTTTTATCAACGGGAATGATCTTCACTTGATAATCTTTTGGCAGAAGGACTGCAGAGAATATCGGATTCAAATCAACTTCCTTATCGACAGGCACGAAAATGTACTTTTGCAAAAGAGACGAAAATATTATAAACAATTCGAGTCGGGCCAGACTTTCACCTGAACTCAATAATGATTATGGTATTTTTATTCCGAAAAATTGCCTGCACAAGATCTTTTGCCAATGGAAAATGGAACCAATCTGTCTAGCTTCTCCTAAAAATTCTTTCTTTTATTTTACTATTTTATTTCCTACTTTATTCAGCGACTTTCCATCATCGGTCAGGAACCTATCGGGATGGAATTTTTCCGGTTTGTCGAACGAAGGATCGTTTTTCAAGATCGAATAGATCTGTCCCCAGACGAGAGTGTCTTTCGGAATGAATGTGTCAAAGAGCATTGTGCTTTCCGTGCCTCAAATGGAAACGAGGTTGTAATTTTTTGCTGCGATAGGTTTACATCTGTGATATCCTAAGAATGGAATCATATTGGAATGTCTTTGAATTTCGTGAATGACGGCTTGTGTGTAGGGCATATTGGTTTTGTCCGCTAAGGAAGGCAGTCGATCATGGCCCACAACCCGAATAATTTCTTCACGAACTTTCGTCTGGAAATTAAGAATTTAATCGGTGAAAAACTATGAGTTAAAAAAGAAATTTGTATAAATTAATTTTTCTCACCTGAATGTCTTGATGCTTGATCATGTAAAGTATATGCCATCTCAAAGAAGTACTTGTCGTCTCCATTCCTGCGACCCAAAAGTCAGAAGTAGTTGCTACGAGATTTTCTTTGCTAAACGATGAACTACATATTACTGATAAATGAATTTTGGTATACATACTCAAGCATGGGGTTTTTCTGCATCTCCTGCATATAGGCATGCACAAAATTTTCTGGATTATCATCCTTGTTGAAGGTCGCAATCTGTTTTTCAACTTCTTCTTCGATAAATGCGTAGTACTGAAAAATGCTCAAAACGTAACAATTTCGAAGATCACGAACTTTGCTGAAGTTTTGTTCAATTTTTCGATATCCATAATATCCAATTATGGGGAAATATTTCAGCCATTCGCAGGCTTGTACGATCAACGCAGGAATTGTCTAGAATGGGTTTTTGACTGTAGTATGTTTGATTTTTCCTTCTTACTCGAACCATGGAAAAATGCTCTTGAAGAATATTCACAAAATGGACGTATTTGTCCATGTTCTTGTAGCTGTAGTGATAGCCGAAAATGCTCTCGTTTATCACATTACCCACACACAACTAAAAATTCGATTTTTTAATCAGATCGTTTTTCAAAATTTACCTGAATAGTCCATCTTGGATCAAATACTTTACCTTCGTAGGTTTTCAATTGCTCCAACATCTCAACCAAAGAACGCTTTACCTGAAAAGCTGTTCTTAATCGAAAAATAATCTTCCTTACAAAACCTAAGAATAAGAGGTGAGCAAGATTTACCTGTCCCAGCATTTCTCATTTGTTTTACCTATTTTCCGTCCCAATTTTAACTAATCGACCCATTCCAATCCGTCTCTATCCCAGAAAAATCGAATTTTGCTCACCCCTGCTAAGTATTTTCTACTTTAATTGATCAAACTAACTTGTTCTTCCATCAGTTTTTTACCCATCCCAAAGTCTCTAAATATCTTCAGTGCTGTTCTTCTTTGCTCACTCCAGATATCTCCGTCCGAAATTAAAATTCCAATATTTTTCTTCTTTTGGAACAATGTTTCAGGTGGAGCTTGACTTCGGCCCAAAAATTTATCACCTGAACTAAAGACAATTAGATTAATTAGGGGTAATTTTAACCTTGAGTCACGAATGCTTCCTTGAAATATTTGTAATTTGTGATAACCACGACAGGAAAGGGGAGAAATAGAGTGAAAATTGGACCATAGGATTTCGACATTTTGTCTAATTGTTCTTGAATATGGTCTGACCCAATCTGAGTGCTAGCCTTAGCTGATTGCAAATGAAACAAATCATGGTTACCTGCAATAAATTTCCGATTATGGGCAGCGGCGCTGGACCAGGAGGATAGCGTTGAACATGCTTGTAGAATTTTCGAATAAAAAATGCAGTAATCGCGATGAATGCAATTATAGCAATAATGTTCATCTAAATCATATGAGATTTTTAGTGCAGTTTTTGGAAAAAACGATCAGAATTTTGATCTTGATTTCACGATTTTTTAGAATCATAACTTCGACCATTCATGATTAAAAACGACAAACTAAACAAAAAAAGTTTTGAACTCGAATCAATTTAGACGGGTATTGACAACTCATTGCTTGCGACACAAGTAATTCGATTTATAAAGCGTCAAGAACAAGAAAATTTAAACATTGACACAAACTTGAGAAATTTCAAACCGCAGTCAACCGCATGAAAAGAGGACCGTATGTCCTATTGAGAGACGGAAAGAAGGATGATCTTTTCTCGATTGGCATGCTATCTCATTTCATGCGGTTGACTGCGATTAGAAATTTCTCAAGTCTGCATTGATAAGAAAAAATTGTAGTTCTTCATTTTCAGCACACTAACTACCACTATATATAACACAGTCATGTCTTGTCTCGGAACTATGTTTTAAAATATATTACTTTGCAAATAATTTATCACAGCTTCAATATCAATAGACTTTAATTCATTAAGCAAACCATTTCCATATTATTATTATAGTCTACATGCATAACTAGCACAAATTTGCAATCACAAAATCGTCAGAATATTTTCATACGGACATAAAATGTCTTGTAATTAGGATATCTATGAAAAACATAAAGATATCAATTCTGGATTTTTTTTGTTGTAAAAGTTATACATAATGTCAAAGTATTTCTTGTTTGAACACATAAATCAATTAGCCAACTAGCTTAGTCTACTAGCAATTATGATAAAATTGATCAATTATCAGCCCACATCTTCTTTAAACCATTAAAATATGAATTAGCTCCATCCTTCTCCAAATTTTCATGCAACTGTCTCTGCGAATCAATTCGTCGTTTCTCTCTTCTCAGCACCAATGACCAGGCTCCCGTCGCACAAAAACAATATATCGGTAAGCTCTGAAACTTATCAAATGAATAAATGCCCATTAACATATAGATAGGGAAACTTTACTACATAAGTAAGCATCCATAAGGTGGCCGGATTTTCAATATCTTTCTCATGATTAATCAGGATGATGCCACCGTAACTATACCAGAAATATAGGACGATATGAAGAACTGAATATCATGCTCAATGACAAACTATTTGCCAGTAATTAGTCTTCTTACTTATGTTAGGTATTAGTAAGAGTATTGCTCTATCGGTTTCAATAAAATGCAGCGATCTATCCAAATTATATCGTGAAACTAAGAATCTGAAATCATAACAATGCTTTAATCCTCGTATAAATCGATAAAAATAATCTTACTTATCTACTTTCTGCTGTATTGAATTATAAATCCTCAGAGCTGTGAACGAAAGTAATGAAGCAATATCAAGGGTAAGGAAACCCTGAATTGTGCCCAATTTATCTCTCAATTATTTTAAACTTTTGAGAATAGCCTACGTTCATTATCCCTTTGATGCTATCGGCCTTTTTATTAGATAGAAATGCACAATTATACATGTAGTCATTAGACTGTAGATCGTACAAGATAGACTTGTAACAAAAATCTATTGATAATATCCACTGAAATTGCGCGATTTTCAAATTTACAATTCAATTTACTAACCGTAATAAGGGTCAAAATGAATGTAATAACACGCGATTTGTTCAAATATGGAACTAGCCTAGTCAGAAATATGTCCAATGGAATAGCCAGATATAATAGTGAAAATTCTGAAACTGCTTTTGGTTATTCAATTGCGAGTTTTTCTCATCATATATCCTTTTAGTTTTCCTTCTTGTCGATATCCGAATATTTGAATTATCATGACAAAACTTGAGAAGATTATATTTTATCAAGCACCATTTTCCCTCCCAGTTAAATTTTATGGTTTAGTTAATAATTGAAAGCTATGAGTAATTCATATGGTGATTCAAATATATCTGGAAACTTCTAGTCAGTATCTTTTCTTCCTTCCTGTCAAGTTTCTGTTTCTGCGATTGCATTAAGGTAATTAGATATGAGTACGTGGATGTAGCGACATCTTGCCTCTGCACGTTATTACGTCTGTCTTTTTTCTCTTATTTCATTAATTGGAGTTCGCGATTATCAAATTTTCATATCCAGGTGATGATTATAGTCATACTTCAATTACTTTTTATTCATGTGTATTTGGATATTGTGGAATATTTGAAGACATGACTTACCGCATGAAGTTATCGAGAGAATTCCACGAAAGAGGATGCAAATTCTAACAGGAACTAGACGATTACAGTCAACAAAGAGGAATCGCGAAAGGAAGTGATATATCTGAAATGTAATTGGTTGCTAAAAAATATCTCGGAATGACAAAAGCGAATAATTATTCGAGAATTAGATTATTGCGCTAGAAATATTGAATTATTTTCTACTCGGAACTCAGAATAACGTTGCATTGCAGCTGAAATGTAATTTATTTTGTAAAGTTGCTCAAAATTTCATTTTAGGTTAGAAACGTTTGGTAAAATTCTAAGGCGAATTGTGATAATCATGGTTCGCTCCTCTTCATTCTAATTCCGTGTCTCTTCTAATAGTCTAGAATGTTTTACATATAAAAATTCTAAATCTTTTCAAACAAATTTAGACTAAATTAAAAATTTTTATCTCTCATAGACCTTGAGATTATTATTTTGTGCGCATAAATAAGTGCACAATATTTCAAGCTCCAATTTTGGTCGTATTTTCATGATATCCTGCTGGTATTCGATCGCTTACACTAGCATCAAATTAGAATTAGTCGAAATTCGAAATGTGATTTATATTTTTA
This sequence comes from Diploscapter pachys, assembly GCA_002287525.1. Lineage (NCBI taxonomy): Eukaryota > Metazoa > Nematoda > Chromadorea > Rhabditida > Rhabditidae > Diploscapter > Diploscapter pachys. The sequence continues at coordinate 86,620 of LIAE01010141.1, forward strand.
GAATTTTTAAGTGGGAATGCGAAAGGTGCAATTTGAAAACGGCAGATAATTCGGATGTTTGTGTGATTCGAGTGAGACATCTCAAACATCAACTAATATGCTGATTATGGTAAGACGCCATAGAAACCTAATGGTGTTCAGCTATTTTCGGCTAAATTAGTGTTAAAAATTAATTTTAGAAGATGTCTTTGTGATCTAAAATGGAAATAGGCAAATATTAATGAAGATTTATATGGTAGCTGGATACGAGTACAGTATGATTTTCATAGAATTAAACACTTACTTGAATTGCAGAATAAGTCAACGAATATAGATAAATAGTTAGCAAGTAGGTTATCATCAATAACTGAAATTATAAATAGATAATCTTTAAAAAGTCTAAACTGAAACGAATATTTCTTTAGGAAGATCTGTATATTATCTTTTTTTCAAATCGTGTCTATCATTTTTTTAAAAGAAATATTTGGTATAAAAGCGAAATCACATTCTGCATTGATTCTAAGTTTTTTAAAAGAAATAGTTGACTGAAAACTTTTAATAAAATCACTCCGATCAAGTTCTTATAAAACTGAAAAGTACCTTTAAATTTGGATGAACGTAGACCTTTTTCTGCAAATATCGAACAGTGTTCGCGAAATAAATCGCAGCAATGCATGATACAATTTGGATAATTTCAAGCAGAATATATGCAAATGAATCCGTCTGCTTCACCAAATCGCTGTCTTCTACGGAGCACCAACTTGTATTCATTACGCTAATAAAAATTTTAAATCTGAAAAATAGTTCAAACTGAGTAATTCACAATCAATTACGAGACGAAATGAACGACCATTGCGAATTCAAATGCCGTCTACGTTCGACCTATTGTCTTGAGTTATGATTGAAAAATTGAATAAATGAAATGCAAATTGAATTCGACGATCTCCGCAGTTTTTTCAAAGGTAACCGAATGACTATACAAAAATTGTTTTAAGGCATTTCAACAGTAAGATTGAAGAACAGAATAATAGATTACAGGTTGAATTTTGAGCTTAGAAACATTTTTAAATTACTATTTCTGAAATGCATTAGATAGACAATGAGATGTTCTGTCAAAAGGAAAAGGCAAGAATAATTGCAAGTTACCAGCGAAACATACATTCGCATCAAAGAGACGTAATGTTTTATTTATCGCTTTATGGGTAAATCTGATGAAATTATCATCGGGAAGTTGTAATTAGTGAAATGTAAAGTCGAAAGATTCTGAGAAATGCAAGGCAATAATTATGATTTGCAAAAACATGTTGATATGAAATATTGCATTCGAACTAGTTCGGTAAAACGAGATACGTTTGTAATTGGTTGAAAAATAGATGCAAATTATAATTTTTAGCCTTGCTACTATATCATATCGTATCACATAAAAAGGAATCGTCGTGATGCTGAACAGTGCGAATTTCGTTAGACGTAAGAGTCGAATAAATAATACATTTTGCACTCAGATTATAGTTTTCAGAATGAACTAACGCAACTACTGAGTTGAATAGATACAATTCGCTGAAAGGCAATAGAGTCGAGGAGTTCGGAGGAAAGCGGCCAGACAGGCAACAGCAGGCAATTGTATGAATTGCATTAACGAGATAATGTTGTTGACGGTGGTTTTACCTTTTGCAGGTAGGCAGGAGGCAAAGACTGAATAGCACAGAATGCTTTAGTTTGAAATGATATATGGCTAATAAAAAGCGAACGAGCTATGTCTGAAATGGCTGAAATGGAAATGCAATGAAACAGAAATGAAGATAGAAAAATAATTTGAATGATCCTGCCAAAGTTATGAGTAAGAACAATAATTTCGTGAATCAGACCGAGGTTCTGTCACACACATACACATGTAATTAGAGGAAGAGATGTGATTAGATAAGCGAATGCGTAGAGTTTACCCAGACACCATGTTTCAGACATTCAATATTTTACTTATCAAAAAATGGTAGAACGAAAATTGAACCGAGGTCAAAAATCTAGAATAATAATTCGCCCCGAATTTATCCTATTTTCAAACAATATTGATTTTTATGCTCCCGTTCTCAATTTCAGAGGTGGGTCTTACGGTTACGAGATTATCGGATTTATAAAATAATAATTAGCGGATTTTATTTCCACATTGACGAAATATCACAAATTTTTACAAAAGAGATTATATTGACGGGAAACGAAATTTGAAACGGAAAATATTTCGATTATTGTCAATGACCGATTACTTGAAACGAAATAAAATGAACGAAAATTTTGATGTATAGAAACTAGCGCGTTGTTTGCAATGAATGTATGACATTTCAGCGATTGCAGGAACGAATTTGATGACTATTTGAAATTACGCAATGCACACTTCGTATATTCGAATTTGTGCATCGTTCATTTTGTTTCAAGTCATCGGTCGTTAATAATACAGAAGGTTCATTTTAATATGTGAAATTATACGGAATTGTTCCAAATTGGGCATATTCATCTTACTCAATACCTTGTAAAATCACCTGCAAAACATTTTAGGCTGCATTTAAAATCGCCTATAAAAATTAAAGGACATATTTTACATATTTATAGCACAAATAAATATGACACTATTTCTAAAATTAAATTAAAAATATAACGCGTCAACATTCACAATAAGGCTGGAAAAGTAAACGAACAAAATATCAAAAACAGGATATGGCTTATTTATTGTTTGATAATTATTTCATTTTTAGATCTATTTTAAATAAATTGTTGTTAAATAAAATTTTATTAGACTGATATTTGCCAAATTCAACCTGATCAGGCTGTGTGTCAGGTGTTGTGTTTCTTTATCTTGTGAGAGGATAAATACGAGGTTTTTCTTCATCTTTCTCTCTGCCTCTTTCATTCGCATGTGATACTTTTATCTTCCTCAATTCCTCAATTCTCCCAGCTAATCTTTATTTCGATCAAGTTTTCGATTTCTTCCTCTGCTCTGATTTGTGATTAGTGTCAATTCCTGGTTCAGGCAGGTATTTTATTTATTATTTTTATTGACTTTTCCAAAGCCTCTATTGTCAAAGACCTAACAATTGAAAACTAAATGATGCACAAATTTGAAGATGTATAGGATTTGCGTTGCGTATTTTATATCTATCGCATAAATCATCTCTTGATTGTTTGAAATGTTGTCAAGTTAAGCTAACCACAAAAGCCAATTTCCACGAAATAACATTTCGCCACTTTGTTTTATCTCGAATAGGCGGTCCTCGATAATATCATATCTTTTAAACTTCGCTCTATCTTTCGCTTATTCGTTGTCAAAACTCGAAAGCAGTCGCAAAATATCTCATTTGTGTAGACATTTAATTATGCGTGCATTTCATCATTTATCCTTTCACTTTTCGATAAAGAGTCACTCCCTAGCCACGCAACTCTCTATTCGTTTTTGCTTTTTCCTCGGTCCTTCATTGCACCGTTCTTTCGCGCAGTCCTTCTCCTCTTCTCATCTCTCAAGATCTCCCCTCTCACTGTATTTTTCTTCCGACAGTCCGAAATTCCCTCAGCTTTCTCAATTTGCTCTCCAACTCCTCTATCAAACTTCTCCGTTCTAAATTTAATTAGACCTGTCTATCGATCAATAAATGCACAGGATTACAGACAAGGTAACTTGATCAAAATAGTTTTATTTTTAGAGCAATTCAAAGTGATTTATCATAAAGTGCGTATCAATAAATATAACTGAAATGAAGTTGTTTACATGATTATATTCGTTCTGCCCTTGACTAGGATATTTTGCATCCACCCGTTCTGCCTCCCTGCTGAAATATCCCTATCCTCTCGCATTTTCGTTGAGCTTTGGCTGTAAGTCAGCTGCTTCTCATTTCCCATCATGTTTTTCCCTTTCTCTTTGTTTTGTTTGACCCTTCAACTTCTAGAAAAGTCAGCTCGAATTTGCTTTCTGCGATCATGCACGCTCTGCACATTCAGCATTCTCTCCGCAGTTTCGTTCGACAATTGATAGCTTTGTTCTCGAGAAAATCTTGGCAAAAATTTCACTTTGGCATATCATATTCTCCGGATTGTTTGTCTTGCCTTCATGCAATGGCATCTTTGCTATGCATTCCTTTAATAAATTCTAGCAGTCTCACAATTATAGACGATCAACGACTTTTTCCGTGGAATGTCGATTGACTTGGAGAGTGTTGAAGGATCGAATTCCTCTGGCTGCTCGATCGAAGACAAACTGCCCACTAAGAACTGTTTGATCAGAGGAAAGGAGGGACAATACGCGATTGGACGGAAGATCGCCCAGGGCCGATATGGAGCTGTGTTTGAAGTAATCAATTCACAAATAAACAAAGCTAGATATATTTTCAAAATCATCAATCGTCGGTAGCCGATATCAGCTGATACTTTTGACACAACGTTATTTCGTACGATGCAAGCAGCTCGCAAAAACGATTATTTTTCCTCGTCGGTCATCTCAAAAACTCACCCTTTGAGAAATTTTGAAGATGCTTCCTCAAACATAATGAATTGGCTGCTGACTCAAAAATGTGCGGCATTTGGCTTGTGTCTTTTTGCTTTATGACTTCCTCTTCGAACGGATTGCAATGGCTCGCAGCTGTCAGAAATGAGTTCTGTGAGAAAAGGGAAGGCTGAAAAAGTTGCTTGACTTGATTGAGGAGAGGAATAGAACACGAGAATATGATCGATGGAATGAAATGAATGCCGAAATGCCGATCTGCTCAGGTACTGCGGAAATCTGACGGCAAGAGACTCGCCTGCAAACTAGAGGTATGCGAGACACACTCCCATGGACTCGACCAGGACTATGTCATCATGAACAAGGGAGCTAAGAAGGGTACAGACAAAATGCAGCACGACTAATGTGACATCTGGAAATTGCAGGCTGCCAATACCTTATCCATATGTTGGATCGCGGAAAGATCGAGGAATATTTCAAGTTCATCATCATGCCATTGGTTCGTTTGTGATTGATCGTGCAGGAACATGTAGTTTAATTTAGCTGGGAGACAATCTAATGTCGATAAAGAACATGTTCGAAGACGGTCGACTATCTCTTTCCTCAGGCATCAGACTCTCGTATCACGCTCTGTTCAGTCTCCAGGAGCTTCACAACACACTCCACTTTGTGCATCGGGATATCAAGGTTTTCATTTGGATACTGAATTTGGCTGGACAAAATTCTAAGTTTTGAAATTCATACAAAACATCAAAAATTAAATTTCGTTTAGCTCTGATATCGGTCAATTAGTTAAAATTGATAATTTAGCCTTCTAATTTCTGTCTTCCTGCACACTACAATGAACACAACATAAAGCTGATTCTCATCGACTATGGAATTTGTCGATCCTTCAAAGACAAAAATGGCGAATGGAAGAATCCGAGGGAGAACGTTCCCTTCAGGTTTAGTACTTCTCTGATTCGAAAGTTACGTATGCATCCACTTTAGAGGCACCACAAGATACGCTTCTCTTGCTGCTCATTACGGAAAAGAGCAATCTCCCAAGGATGACTTGGAAGCCTGGTTCTACATGATGGTTGAATTCATCAATGGTTATTTCAGTTTTTAGCTATCTTCTGGAATTGAACATTTTAGGAACTCTGCCTTGGTCGGACACTCACAAAGATGACAGAAACATGGTGAAGGAGTTGAAGGAGAAAGTCGCCACGAATGAGGGACATCATATGATCATGAAATA
>LIAE01010141.1:92327-116917 GCA_002287525.1 Diploscapter pachys
CGACTACAACTTCCTCTTTGATATGCTTCTTTTGGCCATGAGAAACAATCAAATCACTCTTGAAGAAAAATATGACTGGCAAGATAACTAATTCTCGTCGCAATCTACGAGATTCTTATAAAATATTTATAGCTCAAACATTTAATCTAATTATTCCGATTCCTTTAAATTATCAAAATAACTCTCTGACTATACTCCAGTTATTCCAAGATTAAATTCACCATCAAACATCGCGAATAGAGTTCGTTATAAAGTCCCTAAAATATCCCAGTTATTCAAAAAAATCCATACGAGGTATTATTCGGTTGTTAATTAGTTGGAAACAGCAATTATGCAATACCTTTCGATGAATCGAAGTTTAATTTAATTTCCAGATTATTAATTATTTCTTTAAAAAATATATCTCATAGCTCGATTCATCCTTCCAAATACACAAAATTAGCTAGCCGATCATGTGTTTTATTGAAATTTCATTCAAATAAATCTATGCATAAAATTGAAAAATCCATTAGCATGATAAGAATCTGTTCAATGGAGTTCCGCTGTCCGTGACTTCTTTCTTGTCTTTGTCGTATTGATAGACTTTGTCGGGCGTGAAGATGTAGACGTCTCCACCTTTCCATCGACTCATTCCTTTCACCTTATCCGGCAATCCCTAAATTCTGTTCGTCGTTTTAATCGTCGAGAAAATAATGAGAAATTTGCAACCCTAACCTATAGTCACATTAAAATAGTAGAAAATTACCGAACTTTAGCTCGAGACGAAATAATAAGTTCGAGTAAAAAATGTTCAAGATTCCTAAAAATCTTATGCTAACCTCAAAGTAGGACATCGTTCTGCCACTCATCAAAGATTTGTTCCAATATTCGTCGTACAAAGCAAACTGACCACCATTCTAAAAATAGTTTTTTCTTAAAACTCGAATTTACGTTTACCGATAAGAGAAGTTGTCGAGTGTCATGCCATCTGATTGCACTGTATGGAGTGAAGGCGATATTCGATGGAAGTTCTTTCGGGAAGTTTGAGTCGAGTTTGAAGCTTAATCCCTGAGCTTTGTATGCATATGCCTGAATTATAGAAGTGAGTTTCTTGATTAAGTTTATGCAAAACATACACTTTTCTCCTTGATCAAAACCAACCACTCTTTTTCGTCGTCATACACTGCTGCATTAACGTCATTTGGGCCATTTGGAAAGTACTAAACTCATTCGTATTGAAAGAGAAGTTGGCAAATCTAAGCAACCTCTTTTATGCTTCCTTTACCCACTATTCGGTTGTTTAGGATTATGTAGACAGTTTTATCGTTGAAGAGATAATCTTTGTTTGGCGCTAAAAGGCTAGACAATGTTTCGTAATTTTATTCCACTTATACTTGAAGCGTAGGCATCTACTCTTTGAGGACAACCTCCAGAAAACGACGTTGACACTGATCCTGATCCAACATCGGGGCGTTCTTCATTGATTGGCAATTTTCTGAAAGTTTATTTTATAAACTGAAGACCTAGTAATTAGAGGTGTTAGATAGTGATTATACTGGATATCTAATATCTTTTCTAAACTATTGTCCTGTTCAAGCACCTAGATCGTGGAGTTGCGGTGAATGAGTCGGTGTGCCTCCAATCATCCCTATCCTTTTCAGTCGTCGTTCTTAATCTGCCCAAGCTTGTGGTTGATCGGAAACGAGGCCTTTCTGTAGTACTCTAAACAATATCAACATTGTTAAGATCAATAGCGGTCGAAAGTTCGAAACAATATATGATTTTGCATATGGTTGGTTGACTCATTTGTATGATTTGACCATATCGAACTTGTAGATTACCTCGGTTTATTGAACAAAATATAAATATGTAAAATTCTACTAGATCGATTAATGCTAAATATACGAAATAAACTGAATTAAGATAAAGAATAAAAAAGCTTTCGAACTTTCGACCGTCACTATATTCTCAGTACTTGAATGTTTATTTTTCTGCACAAGATTAGATACAGACAAATTTGCATTGCAAACAATATTATGAGATTTTTCAGAATAGTGAAAATTTATCCTAGGAAACCGAAAATGCCAGAAGAGACCGGTTTGTTGAGCGGAATGTCGACTTTGTCCCCGAGATGGTCGTCGTTGCTCTTGGCCGTGCCCTTCAGATCGATCTCATCCCTTCCATGATGGCTATCCGCGTTGCTTCGGGACGGCAATTCTCCTTCGTCCTTGTGAATCTAAACCTTTGCACGGCATAAAACTATAATATTGAAATGAGGCACGAGTGGGAATTATCATTTTGATTTCTAAAAATGACAGAAGGAGGAAGGAATTTTCTGGATATAATTCCTATCAAAATAAGAGGAGTGCAAATATCATTAGTCTCCTTACAACTTCAGCCTTAGATCCCCCTCCGAAGAGTCCAAAAAGACATTGGACTTGCTGGAAATCGATCGCGACCAGCAGTACTAGCAGAAGGACCGTTCGAGACATGGCAGACGAATCGAAAGACGAGACGAGATGAGACGAAACGATTCAATAGTCACTGTCAGTGATTCAGTGACAATTGATAAGAGAGGTCTTGTTTGTCCATTTCGGAAGATGAAAAGAAAAAGTTGAGGTTGAGTAACAATTCATCACACTTTCACTTTCTGTTTTTCTTGCAGAAACGGAGTTTTGAAATATTGAATATCAGTCAATGTTCATATCAATTGGGTTGAATCACGTTTTCTAATGACGCAAAACTTTCCAACTAATTTAGTAAATTGGATGATTTAGAGTCGAATTGAATGATCGGCTATATAGGCTAGCAAGATAACTCAGAATGCGTACTTTTAAATCTTTATTATTTATATATTTGAAACTTGGAATAATTCATAAATTATTTATCTTGTTTAGCACTGCAAGTATCGACTTAATGGTGTCTCATTAGTAACTCTTTTGGCTCTCGAATCGTATGTGAAGACGGAATTTGATGTGAATCCAGTTAATGACATTCCGGCTGCTAAATAATTTACTATTAGTAAAAACAAAGGTCAAATCATTACCTAGTTCAGTTCCTTTGACATTATATGGCAAATTTTCGAAGTAGTTATCGATTCTGCTTGTTAGTGTGACTTTGTTCCAATTTTCATCGTAGACAACGAATTGGCCGCTTTCCTGAATTTACAAAATTATGATTTTTAACGATGAATAGATAAACAATTCAGCATGTATAAATTTATATCACATATCCTGGCTAGAACTTAGTCCTTTATCATCTTGAAAAGAAGGAAAATGCATGTTGAAGAAGGCACTTGAAAAGAAATAAACGCTGAGCCAATTTGTAGATGGGAAGTATGCATCGCGTATTTTGAATAAATCGTTCAATTCATTTCTCGAATTAATGGAATCTCGTAAATTCTACCACAAAAACGCGTTTATTCCAGCGCATTGAGGATACATATAATTTATTCTGTTTCAGGTGATCATTTTATGAAGTAAAAAAGTGGTAAAATTTGGAGTCGAAAACGTTCCACATGAGCATTCCACTATTGTTGAACATTACCGATAGAACGACTTGATGGCCATTGACCCATCTCAGTGCTCCAGTTGGTCGAAACGGAACGTCGCGTGGAAGTTGCTTCGGGAAACCATTATCCAGGTCGAATTTTAGATTGTGACGATTAAACAAATAACCATAGACCTAAAATGACGGCTTTTTACTGTATGCTTCAGAATAAAAAACTTGTGATCCCGAGAATAGAACAACTCTCCCACTGATCGGATTCCACACAGCTCCTTGAACTGAAGATGGTGCATTTTGGAAGAGGTCTCTGATAGATTGGCTCTAAACTTGTACGTACATACTTTGCACGATATCATAAATAATCCCATTATTTTCCTGATTTAGAGTTTTGAGATAAGAATACACCGAAATCAGGGTTAAATTTGGATGTCACGATATCGAATTTGCAATTCCAGAACCATAACTCAACCATACCTTGATTACTCTTTGCCCGCTTATTGTGTACACTTTAGAGCCTTCGAATAAGTATGAGAAACTTGTGCCTAAAATGTATGCTCTATGCTACTATTCTCCTGAAAAAATGAATTTACTTGGCGTATATGCATCGACAGATCTCGGACATCCTGCAGAACTTCCGAATTTCTCGTCAGTTCCACCGAGCGAAGTGCCCGATCCTGACGCTGACCCTCCCCACGGTGAACTTGGTCGTCGAGTTGTAGTTGTCGTCCTAGCCGCTAAACTATTTGTTCATTTGTATGTCATTTCTTTCGATAATTTGTCTCATTTCTGTTATTTTGCAGCTATATATTGAGGAAGCAACACACCATGCACAATCGTTTTTACATGCTTGAAAGTTTCCAAATATTTTATTATGTTTTGCGAAAAATGACAAAATTCGGAATTTTGATGGTGTAAAACAATTGTACACGTCAAAATGTTTGGAATTTTAATTTTGAGGTGCTAGAAATTTCAATTTCGACTCTGAATTTTCAAAACTAAAATTCAAAACACTCCTTTCACACATAGTCTGCAAGTAATGACTAAAATGATGAGATAGATGAACAGAGGAATCATGCCAGATTGAGCAGTGAGCCATTTGTTTAGTGACTATAATAATAGATTACAAGGCACGCCATAAGTACGGACGATTCGTGTATACAAATTATGCATAAAATTATCTATCAAGCAAAAGCCCATTTTTTTTTCGTTGAAACCTCAATATGAGAATGAATAATAATTTAAAATACTAATTTAATTTTCCATTACGATAATTAGTTAACCGCCTGGATTATGAGATGTCCGTATTTTTGGCGCACTAATTAATATCAATAATTCAGAAGATGATCATCCCAGTCTATCAAGCCACCCTTTCGCTCTTTCAAATAACCCCTTCGTAGTTGTGGGACTTTGTGTGCCTGAAAGAAATTCGAATTATTGTATTGTAAGTAGAAGCAGAGGCGATAGGAAAACTATTTATGAAAGCAAGAACAAAATATGATACGACTAAATATTATTATGTCTGAAGGTTTTGTAAAAAAAACTTCGTAACTCTACAACTACACCAATTAACAAAGCGAGCAAAAATTACAGGCTTTTTTTTATCAAGAAAAATGTTAACAAATTTTATCTGTATCATTTCCAAATTATTATATTATATTGAAGCAAAAGCAGCATTGGGATTCAGCTAAAATATTGCATTGGGAAATTTCAGAAGGAATTACATGATATTTTTATCACTTTGACGAAATGTACGCATGTTATTGGTTAGTACGTTTCGCTTGAAAGAAAACCAAAATCGACCGGTCACTTTGATGGCGGTCATTAATTAGGTTTTCATTACTGACAGTCGATAATCGGTATTTGGAATGACGAGTTTATTCTTTGGTTTAGATCTTTGATGAAAAAGTCTAAAAATACTGAAAAAATCTCTCTTAATATGTGTGAAAGATTTCGTTAATCCAATAAGTCATTAATTTTTATTTATTATATGCCATAAAGTTATCAAATTTTGTTCCTAATATTATCGAAATTTGTACATAATTAGATTATTGTGACCAATCTCATTCCAGAACGAACATTCAACGAGGATATTCGATAAAAATACCCATAAGAATTTCTATACAACATAATTGCACAATGAAGAATACCCGTTCTGGAATCATATTTGATTATTAACCATAGAAGCAATGACATTGATTATTGACAATTATGCAAACTGATAAATCGCACTCACTTGTAGTAAAACTGCTACCGCCACCCCACGAAGAGCCTGAATTCGACCCTTGTTGACCAGAATTCCAACCAGGATTCCGGTTTGCCCAATCACTACCCCATTGACTTCCCTTTTGTCTACTACCCGAATCGCCCCAATTTGACCCCGACCCAGAATTCGAATTTCCCCATCCATTTGAGTTGGAGCCACCCCATGGCGATTGCGTCGTAGATGAAAGCCGACCTGAAGAACCGCCCCAACTCGAACCACTCGAAGAACTGCTTGATGATGAAGAGGATGAACCAGAACCACGGCCTGGAATTAAATAGTCGATTGTGTTTTTTTTCTCGAAAATTCTGTTTTCAGAAATGTTTGAAATTTCAGCATTTTTTCAAAACTTTTTCTTTTCCCAAAATTGAATATTCAATACGTAATCTAATGATAATCTGGAAATGTTGAAGTGTAGTATTTTAGTATTTTACCATCGTAACATGCGAAATACATTGGCTAGGCTTGGGTTTAGGGGTTATGCGCGACCTGTCAAAGAGAAACTAGGGTCCAATTTTTGGGTTTCTCTAATAGACACCATTTCTTGCGCATTTCAAACGAATTTCTTTAATAACTTTCGATAAACGCGATCAATTGGAAAAAAATTCTAGCGTACAGTAATAGAAAATATTTAGGGCTAATTCTGTACACTAACGAATTCCCGAAAAAAAACTCGATAATCAAATTATTATAGAGATTCGCTTTATGCACAACGATTTGATCAATTTGCTCCGAGTTAGCAGGTCGTGTATGGTAAAGATGATTTTCTTATACTAATTCTCACGTTATATCTCGACTCTATGGCTCTGGATTGAAGATCTAATTTTCAGAAATGTGTCTATTTTCTTATTTTTGTACGCTATTTTTTTTTCGAACCTACCATAAATATCCTGAATTGCGCTAATGTCGTCAGAAGTTAGTTCAGGCGCAATGTATCTGCCGCTGTTATCAACAGTAGACTGATAGAATGGTGCCATAATGGCTTTGTCGTTCCTTGAGTGCTCGAGTCCGAGCGTATGTCCTCCCTCATGAATAGCAACGGCTAAAACGTCCGTGTAGTCGCTAAAATATCGGAAATTTTCATTGATCTCGAGACTTTTTCTGCCTTCCGATTTTATTGGCGTCCTTGTAAGCCCATTTTTCATCGTCATCAAAATGCAGTGCACCGTTTTCAGGCATTGTTGCATGTGCTAGCACTCCGCCATCGCCATCGAACGGCCCATAGAAATATTATCATGAAAGAAAATTGGTTCATCATCAAACCATGGATCTCCGTGATTCTTCGTCCCGAATTTGATTTTGATGTCCCCTCTGCCTTGAGGTACTTCCTCAAACGATATCGGCGCTACAGCACTCCATTTGCCGTAAGCCTCACGAATTGCTCGTCTGTAATACAAATGAATCAATCGCTATTCATTTCGACGTCTTTGTCATATTATCTCGAAATACCGATCATAAACTGCCTAGTGAAAGAGTCAATGAATATTCTCTGGGTGTTCGCAAGCGTTAATCTTTCCGGTTTATCAGTGATATCAGAAATCAATTTATGTATCGAGAGCAGCGGCGAAATGGAATTGTAATGTGGAATATTGAGAACTAAAACTGGCAGAAAGAATACGAGTTACGTGATTCGTGAAATATACATTCTATATTTCGTCATTGATAGAAAAACTCATAAGACGTACGCCTTACCTGACAGTGTCTCTATCCAAATCAGGTGTGTATGATTCAAATGAGTAAGTGATGTGGCTCTTCTTCCATTTGAATCCCGAACTCCCCCCAGACGCAGTGATGGCCAGTGGAGCATCGGTGAACCCGCAACGAGGCATGGCCATCTTCTTCCTCGTTACAGAATCCAGAATTCCCGTCTTCGCAAGACCAGCAAATTCTTGGAATTTTCTGGAAAAAAAAAGTATCATCATCTTGGTTTTTATATCTTTTAAAATCCTGTCAAAAACTAACATGACAGCCTTCTTGATCATGCTTCCGACGTCAAAATCGCCAGCCATTCCGCCGGTTTGTAGATTTGTCGGACTAATGTAGCCGAAGTCTTGCAAGTAGTCCTTAATTTGTTTATTTTAAATGACGATTTCATCATCTATTAATGTTATACAACTTTTTATTAAAAAAAAATATATATATATATATATATCTTCCTGATCAAAAACCGTGTCCATTTTCGAATTTGGATAAAATGCTCTCTCAATATTAGACAATTTTAGGGATAGGTTTAAAAATAATCAATCTATAGTTTACCTTAGCTTTATCGTCGCTGACAGGCGCAACATTGAATTTATTTGAATGCCCATGCGATATTCCCCCTCCGCCACCCGAATTGCTGCCGCTATTGCTGTTTCCTTTCAAATTCGAAACGAGATCGCTGAAGAATCCTGCGTCTGATATCGATACCAAAATTAGAGTGATTATCAGCCGTCGAATAATCATCTGAATTGAATTATCGTTTGCATAAGTTATTACAGCTGATGGTTGATAGTATCGCCCGGGCAATGAAAACATGGAGAATTAGAGATCAGAAGGGAGAATGCGTGCAATCAATTGACGGCTGATGAAATTGATAGATAAGTTTGACAAATGATAAAATCGACGTGGGTTATCAATAATGTTATCAATCGAGAAGGAAGACATCGTGGTATTGAAGTAATTGGAATGATGAACTAGTGAGAACATAAAATAGCGTTAGTGTAAGCAAGAAATTCAAAAGAAAATTCTGTATGAAAAAACGACCAAAATGACTTCATTTGGTCTATTTTTCAATTTTCACTACGTGTTTGAGCGCAGTTCTTCTGTCCTCATAGCGATGTCTTCTTGGTTATGCTGTTACCATAATTTATCACTTCATCAATTCATCTATTTTTCTTCACTTCGATGCAACGCGAGAAGACCTGGCTGTGGCGACTTACTCAGTCGATAGTCAGAATCGAAAAGTTCAGCGAATTGATCTGAGAAATCGATCTGTCGATCTGTATGGAAGAGGAGAAAGTTGATAGTTTTAAAGATCCGAATGTAGATGATGAATCACAACTTGATATTTTCCTGTTTACGTTAAACTTTTGAGTATCAAAATTGAGTGTGACAATGTATTTGTCCTGGACAATTTTGGGGACCAAGTTAAAGGTATATATTCTTATATGATTAGAGAATTGTAAAATTCAGAAAGAATCTCACTTCTAAAAATGTGAATTCCACTCTTGTTCATTTTAAAATTATTATTCCAAATTTTGAAAGTTTGAAGCTTTTTTCTGTTTCGATTGCACGATAGGTTCAGAGCATGCTTTAGTCATTTTGATTTATTCCAAATTCGTTATATTTTATCAACGATAGCGGATAAATACAAACATACACGTATTCGATTAGTACGCATAATTATGATATGAAGATCATGGTAGTAATAATTACGAAATGCTTATCCCAGAGTCGATAGCCACCAAAGTGCTCGTCGAATTACACCCGGCGGTTCCGTCGTCGTTCTCCTCGGACTTGGCGTCGTTCTAGTCGTCCAACTGATGTCATCGTCAGACACTGTTGTTGTCGTCTCAGTATTCGATTCCTGACTTGTGCCCCAGCCACTAAACCACTGCCCACCTCGTCTGCTTGAAGGCACTCGTGTCGGATTTGATTTTCGACTATTTGGATTGCGGCCTGAAGATAACTCGCTAAATTATGTGGCATTCGAATTTGAAAAAGCTCTCTGATATCCGATTATTCGGTAAAAGTGCATAAATGCTCAGAACAGTGCTGTTCGTAATTCAACATTTTTTGTGGTTTCGTAATCGTAATTTTTCGGCACCGGAATTCCGAACAACCACAGAATTTACGAAAAGAACAATAGGCAAATTAGTGAAGTAATATCAAAGCGAGTAATCATAATAGCACTACGTGAATGTTCTATACTTTAATTTCTTCGCATGAAAATGAGAAAATATTTTCTTTCTATTTACTCACCATAAATCGTAACTATGTCACGAATATCCTCTGCCACGAGTTTTGGAGGATCATAGTTTCCATTTTCATCAATTGTTTGAGAGTAAAATGCAGCCATTATGCTCTTCGGCTCTCTTGAATGATCCAATCCGAGAGCGTGTCCACCATAAAATTGAATATTTTATCGATAATTCATTTATCAAATAGATATGTGTTAAACATAACATACTCTCTTCCTAAATTGAAGAGACCTTCATCAGCTCGCTTTGCCCATCACTCGTCTCTTCTTTGGCCCCTTTGAAAAGATACACGTCCTCTGCGTCCCTTCCTATCCTTAGCCATGGGGAGAGTGAGGCCGCGACGCGAGTGGCGATAGAAACGATTTGTGGGCGAAGTGAGCTGATAAAGGTCTCGTTGATTCGGGAAGTGAGCATTATTTCCCTTCAATCCTACTTCATGCATTGCAACTGCTGTCAAGTCTTTGAGGTTGCTAAATTATTTTCATTGAACATAAACCTCGAATAGCCTAAACATACTCTCCTTCCAACACTCCTTCTCTGTAGGTCCATTTTTCGTCCTCGTCGAAGTGAAGCCAGCCGACTTCAGGCTGCGTTGCATGCGCCAGCACTCCGCCCTCTCCATCGAAGGGCCTGAAATGTGTTACATGCTATCAGACCTATCATAAAATGCAAACCAACTATCGCCGTGATTTCCAGAACCAAATTTGATTTTGATATCCCCCGTTCCTTGGGGAACTTCTTCGAATGTCAGTGCAGAAACTTCACCCCAAGCGCCAAATGCTTCACTTATTGCTTTTCTGAAATCTTTCGTCCATCATCAATTTTCAACTTATTATTGTTTCTGTCATATCATAGCCATTTTGGGGAGCATTACTGTAAAATGATAATCTAGGCCATACGCTCTTTCACTAGTATGGAAAAATAATTACAAATGATGACAACGATAATGGATGGTCATGGAAATACTACTCTTATTGCTAGCAAACTTGTTTACATTACTACTCTGATTATCTTACGATATCTTGCAATACTCTGCTTTTTCATAAAGTAGAAAATCGCGCACTTTTAATTTTAGAGATTGATAGGTACAGTAACGGACAAAAGTATTGGGTCGATTTTATTTCATGACAGATCTTCAAGCATTCAAAACTCCTTATATGCAACTGAATCGGGCAAAAATTTCCATATTTAATTTTTTTGAATGGACAAACATACTCGCAAAATCTCATCTAAATCTGGTCACTAGAAAGACATGCACTGAATATCAAACATGAATTAGCATGGTCCAATATTTTTGTCCTCTGCTGTATTTTGAAGTCCCCACCTGACAGTTTCTTTATCCAAATCCTGCGTCCACGATTCGAATGAATACGTGATGTGCTTGTGTTTCCATTTTCGGCCAGTGCGCAATTCCTGCAATCCTATTCATAATCGAGATTATCACGTGGTTAATTTTTATCTCAGATTCAAATATATTGATGATCTTTCATATTTTACCGAGTGAAAATTATGATCCTAAGATTAAATCGCACATGAATATGGTAAATACCTGTGGAGCATCGAGCATTCCGCACCGAGGACTCGCCATTTTCTTCCTAGTTCCTTCATCCAGAGATCCAGTTTTTGCAAGTCCAGCTATTTCTTGAAATCGTCTAAATTTTGTCGAAATTCTAACATCTATGAATTTGAGATAAGTTGTTATTCCTATTAATTGTAATCAATCGAACTAAATATAGATGAAATTTTTAGTTTAGGTATTGAAAAGAAAAACGAGAATCACTAAAATGAAAAAATAATTTAAGAAAAGAGATTTTTGAATGTAATATAACGAAATCTCTCGACCTTAATTGTTCATTTCAAAATTATATGATAAATTAGGCTATCTTGCGCATTTTATTCTTCTAATTATCGCCATTGCATTGCTTACTTGATAGCCTTCGATATATCTGTATCTTTATCAAGTCCTCCAGATGCTCTAGAATCTTGTAATTTCGACGGATTTATGAAGCCCCATTGTTGCAAATAATTCTAAAATCATTTTTCCTTATCATTTCGATCTGTATTTATTTTTTTTTTTAAAATCATACGTATGCCTGATCCTGAGATACTGGCTGATAATTGAAATAACCATGATAGGGTTGGCTTTGCTGTATATTGTGTCCGAAGCCATTTCCGCCGTAATTATTATAACCGTATCCTGCTTCTGTATCGTAAATCAGGAATATTGTGGCTATTATCAGATGTAGAATAGTCATCTGAAAAGTAATTATAAAAGTAGGAAATTTCGTCAAACGTGCCGTAATTTAATTCAATCATAATCTTAAAATTTCGAAAATATTTATCATGAATCAATACTACTGAACACAATGAGACTGAGAATCGTTACGTAATTATGAAGAAAAAAACGAAACCACTTTGAAATGAAATAAATTATACATGAAAAAATAGGTAGTTTCTTTACAGTATATAAGCCAATTAGATGAATTAAAAGATGGTGAAATCCGTCAGTCCAAATAGCAAGATAAAGCAAAATGATTGTCACTTTATTGGTCATTAAGACCAAAGGAAGACGACATGATAAAGAAAGAAAGATGGAAACCTTTACTCAATCACTAGTAATAATTCGAGAAGTGTGAAATCATTCGCCAATCGATGAATAAAATCTCGGAAAAATGACCATCTTCGTACATATTGCATCTGAAAATAACAAAAAGTAAAATGTTATAGTTGATGATAAGCAAGAAATATTCTATTTGTTGTTAGTTTAACATTGGAAATTCATATTCTCGTTTTATCTTTGAACTTCCATTAATGCAAAAAATATCTTAAAGGCTTTCATTTTCATTACTCACTTGATATAATTTTTAATTTTATAGTCACTTGTTTCATTACATTTCGAACAGTTAAAATTTAGTGTAAAAACTCCAGTAATCAATAAATTGAGACAAAGTAAGTGCTTAATAAATTGAAAATGCAAAGCATTCGTATCTTAATTTCAAATAATCGTCAAAATCATTCTTTGGTCCATAAAAATGTCGTTTACTGGTCTACAAAGGATTCACTAATTTCAGTCCATAAAATTTTCCTGCATTTAACTTTATCTTAATTAATTTTCGACAACACAATATGAAAATGTTGCATGAAGATATGGAACCTCTTTCTGTAAACTTTATTCAGCTCGGTTGACAAACATTACGGATAATTTTGCTTATACCCTAACATCAAAAATAAAAATCCGTTGATTTCTATTTTAGATTTTGCGATAGTTTACTAATAATTTATCTGAACTGTTCATATTATTTTATTGAGTTTCATCGTAAGATAAGCTTCAGTTATTGGGCAGACTTTTCCTCAATTTCCTTTCGAAATAGAATAAAATTTATGCTATTTCTAAAAGCGGAGATTGCATTTCGTATTATCGTCTGGCAATTGAAATTCTCGAAATAAGTACGATAATCGAAACTGAAAATAGCCGTTGGTCTTTGTTTTTCTGTTTCTGACTCTTTGACTTAATGACTCTGGTATTTGTTAGTTTTTACGATTTCCGCTAATTTCTCCTAGCATCTATCTGCAGTGGTGTTTAATGATTGGATTTATACGAAACAAACATGAGATTTTCAATTCAGGTTGATCAAAATAAGTGCAAAGCATAAACAGAATGGCATGGAAAAATCACAAGGAATCGTTCATCATTGATTCTTTTGATAGAAATTCGATTTCTTGTCATCTTTGTTATTGCTTCTTGATGATTTCAATTCAATGGTTATGTTCACAAATTTTTCCTTGAACAACCTGTGAATTCTTAAATTCGTGAGTCAATCGTTAGCATTCAACAATGCCTTCACATTCAGCATTCAACACCCACAAACTGACTCTGACTCGTTTCGAATTTCACATTTCGACTCCATTCGCATTCCCATTCCCTCTCACATTCACGGTCTCCCTGTTACCTTTGCCATCAGATTGTATCTCTGTCATTTCGCATTCGACTCTAACGAGTCTTTCTGTATCTCTGCCTGTTATTTCTATTTCTCTCGTTCAGTTTTTCTTTGCCTTTCCTTGCATAGTTTTGTTTGAAATTGAAAACATAAAATTTCGCAGTTAGTGACGATCAAAAGCAACACCTGAAATGGAGTGAAATGTCTAGTCTTTTCACATTTCGCTTCGAGATAATATTCTCGAAATTTTTTCACCATATCATTTCACATATTTTAGAGGAAATTGGTAGAAAAATGTTTGCTTTCTAATTGTGAAACGATAAAGGAGACCATTCAATTCGATAGCTTTTCCATTAATTTATGACATTTTATCGTAATGCTGGGAATCTATCATTTCTTCACATCGTAAAGCATATCTTCTTCCACGATAACAGCCATAGTTCTACGCTAATTGATAGCTATAGAGGCAATTAATTATGACCATTAAGTCTTCGCGCCTATCCCCATCCTTATCATCATCATTTCCTGTCTGTTATCTTTTTATCAGGAGTTTTTGCATCATTACGATTTGCCTCACGTCTTTTCCTCGTCCATTTTCGATATCTGCGCTCTACAATATCATGTCATTTTGTCTTGTCTGAGGACTAATTCTACGTTTATTTTATAATTGCGCGGCAATCTTTTGTAAACGTGAAACTGTCGATGAATTCGATCGAATTGCCGCGAGAAAGGCCGTAAGCAGCGATAATCCAAACCGGCAGGCAGATTTTAACGATTTCGGTGATTTTCCGGTCAGATTTCGAGGAGATTTGCAAGTGTCGGTTGTAGACTCGAGCAGAAAAAACTGATTCCAAAAACATTTGTTTGAGAGATATTTTTGCTGGGAGCGAGATTTTAATGTCATTTTCATTCGTTTAAAGAACCATAGAAACTAATTATTTGTCTAGCAGGTGTGGTTTATCTTTATCTCAACATTTGCTAATGAGCTTGTGAAATGATAACTTATAATTTTATCATACCACACCCAATAGAGTAAGGTTATCAACATTCTGAAATCGCCGAAACCTGAAAGCAATTGATTCGAAATGACGGGTTTTTCATTTCAACGTGAAAATTTAGTTTAAATTGGATTTTATCTTGCATTTCTGCAGCATTTATTCTAATTATGCAATTTCTGCGTCATTCATATATCTGTAATACTCTCTTCAGCCCTGTCACCTCAATCTGCCTGTCATTTCATCATCCCGCTTCAGCAGGTGTCAGACAGTCCTTTCTCTCCCGCTGCTTCATTCATTCTCTCATCAATCTCTCCCCTTCTTTCTGTTTTTGGTTTGGGAATTTGTTCATCTCTGCAATCACTTCATTCCCCCCTCCATCTCTGATTCTCTGAAAATTTGTCCTATTCCCTATCTCTGTCCTTCGGCCCTCTCTATCTTCGATGTTTCACTTTTGACCTCCCCTCTTCTGTCCCTTGCCCTGTCTCTGACCGCATTCTCCCTCGATGTCTCGTCGCGGCTCATCTGAATCCTTCTCGTCGCGCGACTCGACCAACGTGCCCTGTCTTCAGAATCCCGGCCCCTCCTCTCTGTCAGAGGCCCTCCTCCTCTCAACTTTGCCTCCCCAGGCCCTTGCAGTCATGCGGCATCATCGCGAGCGACTCATCGAATTCACTAAATGCACCACGATAACCGAGGTCAGTTACGTTTCCTAACTTCTGTCAGCAACTTATTTATGTCTCTGTAAGTAAATGTCACTGTTTGCTCTTCTACGCAATTTCCTATTTATTCACCTTTTGACCTCAAAATCGAGCTACTCGCTTTCATTCGCGATCCTTATTCCCCTTTCGTAACTCGCGCAGCGTTCTCGAGTAAAAAACTGAAGATCAAACTTTGAACTGCAGGTTGAAAGAAAACGAGGGAAAATAAGTGAAAGAGGGCTGGCAGCAGACAGGTTTCGGCGGGAATTGCATAGAAATCAAGCAAAAAATTGATGGAATTTCTTGCGTCAGACAATAAGAAATGCTATTTACGCTGGAATAAGCAGGAACATGGATAACAAATACGCAGAACTACGGAATAAGATGGAATATCTGTTTAGGTGAATCGAACCGCGATCGAAATGAACAGCGACGGCTCGCCCACAGCATTGGACAGATGCTCTGTGCAGGTCACATCGATGGGCGGCACCGAGCCTGCAGAGATACGCATCGAACACAGTCACGATGAAGAGCAGGTCAATGGAACGACAGTGGTCATCGAGGAAACGCACCACTATCCACCCGTTGGTCTGAATGGGGAGGAAATCATCGAGACGCGTGTAAGCATAGAAATTATTCGCGAACTTTCACGGAAATCACATTTCCGAATTATAAATTTTAGTTTTAGTAATTTTATGCCGGTGATGTAATATTGCAATATTCACTATTAGAAATCTAGAAAAATTATAGCATTGTAATCAGGGCTGCACGAAATTTTTTGTTTAAAAAAGTCGAAGTCGAGATTTGGGTTTCAATTTCATTGAAGTCGAATTTTCAGTCTAAAAATCTCGAACTCGAAGTAGAAGATTTTTTAAGCCGAAGTTCATGCACCCCAGATTGTAATACACGAATGATATGAGAAAGAATATATTTCTCTATCTCGTCTTAAACGATTCCGCATTATTACGATGTCTATGATCGTTTCATTCCTTTCAGATACTGGATGAAGTTGTGATCGAATCAGAACCCTATTTCTGGGAGCCATCCTATAGTAGACGAGACGCGAATGTGATCGACCTGCATTTTGCAGCTGCAAATCAGCGGACACATCAAAGTCATTGGCTGTCGGAAGAAGAAACGAACACTTCGAAGACAGCGTCGGTCCATGTCAAAGGAGCGAGAAGAACGCAGGAAAGGTTGGTTAGATTTATGGTGATTTTCAACCACAAATAGTGATTAATTTGGGATTCTTATCCATTTGATTATCCGGTAATTAGGGCAAAACAAGCATACAAAATTTTTATGACTGATTTCTACGCAAGATAAACTAGCGTAAGCTGCTTGCTTATTTCGTGATCCCCATTTCTCTACTATACTGCTTGTTATTTTTTTCATTTCATTATCATGCAAATATCAATTTAGCTCGCTTAGTATTGTCTATCACGATATAGTTTCGTCTGCAGACATCGATATTAAAATGGGCATTGCATAAGATATATATTTGCGAGCATTGACCATTTTATGCGTGAAGATCAGTTTGCTTTGAATGAACAATATCGAATTGACATCATTTTCATTTCATTTGAGTGCAGACATTTACTCTAAATTTCAAATTGCTATTTAACCTAGCATTTTTTACTTTCCCTAAATAGGTAAATCTCTCTAGTCTCCGAATCTCACCCTTTTCAATTTCTTTTATGAGTGGAGTTCGAGTGCAGCAACAGAAACAGCAGGAATATCCTTTTTCATCTCCCCCTTCTCTTGTTCCTCCTTGTATGAGTTAGTCTGTGAGTTTCTGCTTGAATAGTCCTTTTGCGATTTCAGCCTTGCCATGGAGTCCTCTCTCGATCAGCCAAATATGGCAGAGAAACGACCACTCAGCCGAGAGGATTCCAACAAATTCTACAGGCAATCTCCTAGTCAATCATCAGATGACGATTTGGTCTATGCTGGAGATGGAGAGGAGCAAGGGAGCACAAAAAGAGGGCGGAGTTCGGAGAAGGAGGAGGGGAAATTGCAACAGCCGCCCAGCAAGAAAAAATACATGATCACTGGAGTTCATGCCTCACCCAACAATACACTCAACAAAGGCAAACGGTTGGTGCACTCGATTATTTTTCAGCAAAAAAATACTGGTTGGTATTTCAGAGTTTCATCAGAATCAGGATCGAACAACACTTCGGTTTCTGTGAATGAGGAGAACCAGAGTCTGCAGGCAGGAATCACTTCCGTCGAAATGAACAGCAGCATGGAAAGTGTCGGATCGCCACCCAGGCCTGCCCATAGGAGAAGTAAAAGATTTTGAATAGTGGTTTGTTTAAACGGATCTCGGAAATCCGAAATTATCTTTGGAATATATATTTTGGAATTGAAAAATAGCTGGAAATGTTTCAGTAAGAGTTTTGTTCCATTGGCTTTGAAGTTCAAATGATTTAAAAAACAAACGATAAATTTCAGAATGGAACATAAAAGAGCATCAGATGCATCTGCAACCGGATAACCTGATCGAGAATGGAAGCGTGAAAATGGGTAATGGAACTGTGAGAAGAGAAGTGGAGGAGAAGGTGACGGTGCTCGGTGAGATTGTTAAACATCAGAGAGGAGGTTCGACCGGAATCAAGATTGGACAAACGATTGAAGCAGAGGAAGTCAACCATGTAATAATTACTTAATACTCATTTTTCCTTGCAGATTACCAAAGTCCTCCTCTTAGATAGATTTCATATTCTGTTTTTAGCTACGCGAAGTTTGGTTTTTCTTAGTTTGAGTTCAATATTTTACTGGGAGTATTTCATCACCGAAATCGAAATGATTTTTTTTATTACAGAAAAACTTCAAGTTTCATATCTCACTATGTCAAAGTTGAAAACTAGTCAAATTTTGATTTCATTATTTTTAAAATTATCTTAAATTTAAGATGAATAATGTTTGATGATTTATAGATCGTGCAAGCTCCTCCCAAACCGCCTCGTTGGAAGATCACCAATGTTCGAAGTGAAGAAGATCTTGGCAAGCCAGTCACTCATTCGACTCCAATCAGCACAATCGAAAAGAAAGCAAGAGAGTACAGAAACAGAAAGGTTATCGGAGTATTGTTTCTGAAAGTAAAAATGTTTGGCTTTTCAGACCTCGACTGAATTCATTGACAGCGAACTGCAACAGATAATCGATACAGTGGACACTACATTCGTCAATGAAGCCATAACGTAAGAACCTGAAATGTATGAAAAATCGCTATTATTTAACTTCTTTCAGAAACAGCCGCCGGACGAGCACCTCTCCAATTGTGGTTGTGGATCAGAATCCGAGCCGACGAAGTTCGGGAGCAAATGTGTTGGATGCAGCTGAGAAAGAGAGGGAAGAGAAGAAGCGAAAGAGCACCATCAACGACATCGATTGGGTGGCTGCTTTCGCTATGAAGGTGAGTGCATTTATGCTTATACTTACCAGAGTGATTCATGTTACTGATACATTGCACAAATAGATAGCTGAAATGAGAATTCCGAATGTGAGAGACCATTGATTTGCAGTGACTTTGATCCGAATTTCATAGTGAAATTTAAAATGTCGCTATCATAATTTTCGATTTATGCATATTATTTTCATCGCCTGAGGTTCTAATTTTTAAACTGACATGCAATAGTTTCCCTTTCATTTCGTTATGTGCAAATTTTTAATTTTTATATACCCCTTTCAATGATATCCTGCGAATCTCAAATTGATCTCTCGATTTTCATTCTTTAGTCGCATTTTCTCTCATTGATTCGCAGTGCTATTCCTCGAATTCTCCTGCAAATTGCTAATTAGTTTAGTTTCAGTTTTGTATCACGTTCTTTCCCTTATCCTCGTCCTGTGCCTTTTACTTTTTTTTCTGGTATTTTTCTTCCCCCATCCTAGTTTATGCGTTGCGCTATTTTTCGTCAGAGAAAAAAGAGGGTAATTAATGATAGCATCTGAAGCGACAATTGTCAATCAATTAAGGAACGAGAGAACCCTTGTCAAAACCGTTCATCGTTCTTTCGTCTAATCAATCGATTTGCCTCGTTTCAGGAGCCTGCCACCCCGAAGTCGCCACGCACTTTGCAACTCTTCCAAACGCCAGTCTCGCTATCGGTTGTTGAAGAAAATAAGGACAGACAGTTTCTGGATGTCGAAGAAGATAATAACAAAGGAAAAATGAGAAGGTACATTTTTTAACGTAAATTAAATTTCGAGATTATAGTGCAAGATTAGAACAACGATTTTTGGAGCTTATTATTCGTTAAATAATAGCTTTGAAAAGCTAAAGCGAACTTAAGAATAATGCAATGAAAGTTGAAAAATCTAAAGATAAATATGAAATGCGACTATAGTTATTGCTACTGTTTTTTACTAAAGTGAAGTGGAAATTTGGTGAAAAATCCTCCAAAGGCAAACTGATTGGTGATTACTTATAAGTTAATGTAATCGATCACGTTTTTTATATTTCAGGCTCTCAGCTCCAGAAACTTTGAAGAACAAACTGCCTCCATCGAAGATCGATCTGAGTGAAGTAATAATCAACTGATTATGAAATGATTGCGCAAATGATTATTGTTAATTTCAGGTGTTCGCCTGTACAAAAGGACAGAAGACAGATGAAAAGAAATGCGGCTGCAATGCATGCAGACTGACGAGGATGTCTGATAGGGACATGATGAGAATTACTGAGGAAAGGAGGAGAATGCACGAGGAGAGCAAGGCTGCTAAACAAATTGTAAGTAAAAAAAACATTAAAATTATTATTTGAGACGGTAGCACTATTTTTTTTTGCAAGTTTTAACTATGGATAGAAGAAATTATGATTCCGAGTTATAAAATCTTGATCTAATTTTATCCATGATCACAACTAAATTATGGAGAATAGAGACTAGTAATTTTGAGTGAGATGATAACTTCAACAAAAGTCCTATTTGAAGACCTTTTATTTCAGCAATCCCACACTCTGCCTCGTCGTCAACAAAAGAGATTCTCGACCGAGATATCCCTGGACGAAATCTTCGCTACTGTTCCATCCAAACCAACAGTAGCCACTCCAGTCAGGCAAGAGCCAGAGCAATCAGCTGTCGTCGATTCTTCTGATTATTTCACTGATCTGATCACTGCTCCATCAACGTCATCCAATCGACTCGATGTGCACATTCCCACTCGCAGCGATGACTTCTCTAATCGAGTAGAGAACATCCAAGCGACTGCAGGACGCGATCAAACACCCGAGAAAATCGATCCAAAAGAGGTTAGTTATCGAAATTCGAAGATTTGAAAGCATGAGCATATGAGCATGATAAATGGAAAGCGAATTTCCCTATTTCAATCCTATTAATTCAAAAATGATTGGAGATGACTATATATTTGATGAACATCATTCGAATGTTTTACATGAATAAATTTCCAATCAATTTTTGCATAACGATAATAGTCAACTTTATAGCAAGATATCTTTCACACATGATTTTCCCGGGTGTTATCGATAACATTTCTATCCGACCCAATGATATTTCCGATTTAGTTATCCTATCCAATGGTTTCCTCTGCACAAACCGGGAATGAGAATGAATCGAATCACATGTCTTCCACTATCAATCACAATCATAGTCAGCAGTATCAACAGGGACAAGATCAAAGCGATCATAATCTTCTAGACTTGGTATTTGTTGGATTGCCTGAGCCGAAGAAAGTCGAACGACCACATGCATCATCAAATGAAGGATATCGAAGGGACTGGAATCAAACGGAACAAAGCTGGATTGAGAACGTCGTTAACTCAGCAATTCTCTCTGCAACAATATCGAAATCCAGTGATGAAATTCTGAAGGATGAGTCGGGCAGGCAAACAGAAACAGAGCCATTCATCGAAATGAGGCAGAAGAAGCCAGACAATGGCAGAAGAACAACACAATCGACATACACCTTGACGAGTGTGAAAGACAGAGTTGCCGAATACGAAAGAAGGGAATCTGAAGCTGAGAAGAATAAGAGCATGAATGACTTGGACTGGATAAAGAACATGATGGACACTCCAAAGAAACTGCAGACTGAATCTGAGGACAGTGGAATTCATAGAGCCTCGTTGTTCCATATCGTAGACTCGAATGAGCACGTCGATCAGAAGCCGAATGAAGACGAGAAATTTGGAGACAGTGGAATATACCAGTCTTCTCTCGTGCACATCGAAGGAGCAAACGAAAGCATCGAGTCTAAAGAAGAAAACATCTTAAATAGGGCATCTTTCTCTCACACCAACGACTCAAGCACCAACCGTAATCAGAAGGAGAGCAATCCAGAAAGCAGCCATTTGAAAGATTGGATCGAGAGTCTCGTCATCGAGCAGGTCACTGTGGCCACCGCAACTGTATCCAGACAGCTTCCAACGACAGATCCGATCTCGCCAACAACAATCAAAGAGTCGTTGGGATCGGATGAAAAAGAATCTACAAATCAGCCAAGAAGGGCATCGTATCTCTATGCTGAAGAACCTGAAATGAGGGAAGACGGAAGTAGCACAACAACAAATGAATGGGTCACGGAGATGCTCACGAAGGAGAACGCTAATACATCCACAGAGACTGAGGGAGGACAAAGAGATTCACCTGATTCTGTAAAAGAAGAAGACTGCATCATCGAGTCAGAAGAATACAAACTGCCTGTAGCCAGCAGTGGTCAGAATGAGGAAGACGTCACAAACAATCCAGAACAGTGGATAGAAGCGATGAGGTTCGGGCCTGGGGATGACGTGCAGATGAAGAGGAAGAACAGCCAAAGACATTTCTCGTATGAAGACGATGATGACCAGCCTCGATATTATGAATTCCTCAACGACTCAATCGCACTCAGAAAGAAACACAGCTTGAATTTGGACGAAGAGGAAACGAGAAAGATCAGTTTAAAGTACTTGAAGAACACTCATACAAATCTTCATGAAAATCCCTATTTCTTGGCTGAATTACCCAAGTCGCAAAGTCAGAAGGAACTGAAATTCTCCAAGCAACTGAATGAAGCTGAAGAAAAGATCAAGCAGAATGATGAAGATCAGGTGCAAGTCGATCTAATGGAACTGGTCTTCACAACATCAAGAACTGAGGATGAACACAAGTCAACGGAAACTCCATCTTCATTCGAGTTCACCTCAACAACTTCCACCACAACTTACAATCCATTGACACAATACCTGTCTTCCGACACTCAAAATGACTCGAATGACGAGGTGCATGATTTTCAGTTATCATAGCATGAAACAACTTATTTGAGTTTGTGAAGAAAGACGATATTGAAAACCTTATTGAACTATCCAATCATCCACAGAAAATATCGTCTTCCTTTACATACAGTGGCAAGCAAAAGTATCCAGTACTGATCAAAATTGGCATATCTGGCCGCATTGCCTACGATGATCAGATCAGGCGAAATTTTGTAAATATGGTGATCTTAAATCAATAATTGCTAGATTTCAAACGAATCGAACAATAATAATAATTGATCAGGCCATCTAGCTAATTTCTTGGATTTTAGGGTACTTTTGTCTGTTACTGTACATGATCAAAAATATTAATTATTTCTACAACTGCTTTATTCAGATCGAGTCGCAACCGCAGAAATCACCCACATCACCGAATGGTGGATCGAAGACAGAAAGGCTGATCGAGCAGGAGATCACTTATATGCTACCTTACTCGTACCATGACGGAAGTCTACATTCAAGGAGCACTTCTGATGGTAGAATTATTTTTTGTTTTCAGATCGTAAGTGTTTCAAATAATTTCAGGCGATCATAACCTGCCATACAGTGATATATCACTCGATGACGTGTTCGCTTTCCAATCTCGTAAACCAGAACGGAAGAACTCCGAGCATAGGAAGCAGGACTCAAAGGGTGAAGCAAGTTATCACGAAGCTGCAGAGCGAATTATCGATAAGGTAAACGGAAGGGGTTTACCGAACGAAACTTCATTCTCTATTTCAGGCATTTGAAGACGTGTTTCCAACAACGAGCAGCTTGCCGAAATCTAGTCACAAAGTAATTCCTGAATTGAACTATTCTGCTGCGGAGACACGATCAGTGTAAGATCTATCATTGCTATAAAAACGACTTTTATTGGTCATCAAACGAATTTTATGTTGATAAACGAGCGCATCAAATGATAAGATATAAATAGGGTCATAGAATGATCTCCTGCAATTAGACACTCATATTCTGCATCCATTCAGTCAATAGTACATTCTAGTCTCATGTTTAACTATCAGTTGAACTATTGTTGAATGTTTATATTCAGATTGGCTGCAGAGGACAAGGCGAGAGACAACAACAAATCAATTGCAAGCAGACCGAGCAGCAGAGAGCAGAACAGCTACGAATATTACGAGTCTACCTCTGTCGAACCGTACAGAGCCTCTTCAAGTGCCAGGTAATTTGAATGAAAAACAAATTTAGTTTAGATCAAATTTGCACTGAACAAATTAAATCACGATTGGAGATGACAAAACTTTTCTTTAATTTTGTTAGTGTTTCGATCTCTCTGTATTCTTGTCTTCAGAGAAACAACATATTTTCCTTGATACTTTCATAATTCAGTATTTTTTCTATGTAAGTGTCGTTTTCAATATTTTTATTAGGTAGCTTTCTAGCTTTATCTTGAATATTATTTCAAAAAAAAAACGAATGTTATCTCTGACTTATCTTTGAAATGTTCAAAATTGATTCTTTGACACTCTAGATCTCGTTCGACCTATCTTTGTATCTGTTTAAAAATCATTGATCTCATTATTTTTTGATAAAATCAAATCTTCAATTGATAAATTTCATTTGTCCAAAAGTACCTTTTTAATTTTAGAGATACAACGAATCAAACAGACGTAAAGTACTTGAGCAGTGCTCGAATCCACCTGAACGACACTCAAACTTCATCTGAGCCTGACGAGGAATACTTTGCCAGACTGATACAGGAAAACGGAGAGAGGACTGTGGACACATACAAAATGGAGAGAAAGATGGTTGTTGAAAAGGAAGACGAGGAAGAACAGACGATGAGCAGATACGAAGCACATCGCCATTTCCAGACATTGACCAGAGATTTTTCGGAAAATGGAGAAGAAAAAGAGGTTAGATTTTTTTTAGAAAAAAAGAATAAAACGAATTTAGGCCCTTGAAATCATAGACAAACCTAGTCATTACTTGATCAAAGGAATTTATTCTCTAGTTGTTTCGAAAGCTGATGACCTTGGTAAATTACTGG
>LIAE01010148.1:6130-17090 GCA_002287525.1 Diploscapter pachys
TATTTTGTTGACTGAAGTTAGACACAAATAAACAAAAATAAATTTGAAATTTTTTGTCATTGTGTAACAGAAATTATGGTTCAACCTAATAATTATTTTTATCGATTGTTCATAATTATTGGTTAAGCATCGATATTAAAACAATCATTAGTTTGAATTTGGACCTATTCGATTTTTGAAACATCAAAAATTATTTCAAAATTTCAAATGAACAATTTTGTTTACCACAGAGCAGCCAGTTTAGTCGGTAGAAACATGACGAATGGCTGAGCGATTGCGGCTATTGTTTGGCCTGAAAATGAAAATTTCCGCAAAAAATAAAGACGATATTTGCTAAGTTGTGTTAACTACGATTAGAAATATGGTAGAATTTTGAGAAAAACTAAAATTGTTATGAAAATGACCTGTAAATGCAACCGGAAATCGCCAAGATTTGTCGATGAACGACGCAGATCCCAACACTCGGACCCCGTTTCCGATGAAATTGCTCCACGCGCCGATGTAATACTGAAAAGTTTAGATTTTTGAAATAGGTTTCAGAATTTCGTGGACAAAATTAAAGATTTCGAAATTTTTATTGACCTGTTGTGCTAAACTTTACCAATTAAAGTATTTGTTTTAATTTTCTATCACGATTTGACTATTCTATAAAAATTAGGAAAAGCTAAATCAAAATTTCGATGATTCTATCCACTTTTTTAAACTTATTCATTGTGAGAAAAATCAAATTAAAAAAGACTAACAGCGGACCGGAGCCCGAACCGATCGATCCACCAGCAGGCGAAGAAGCCGACTGGGATGGAGAGGATCATGAAGATCGTGTTGAACAACAGCGCTGCATTGTTGTTCCCGTAGTAGTCATTCGTGTAGAACGTGATCGCTGCGTACGTTATCCAGGTCTGGAAAATGTTGAATTATTGAAGAAAGGTTGATTTTTAGAAAAAAAGGATAGGTTTTACTCAAATTTTTGAAAAAGATAAAACCTTTGAAAAATGAATATTTCAGGAAAAGTAACTAATTTTGTAAAAAAAACTCACATTTCCATTCGAAAACTGCACAAGACATGCGGTAAGAAGATAAAGCCATCGTTTCGGGTAAACTCGATACTCATCAGGCATAATAAGGCGGGATTAGTTACGAGATAATTTTACAGAATTGTTAGAAACAAATCAGTGCCTTCTGAAAATAGCAACTTTTAGACAAATGATAGTGAAACATACAAATGAATTTGAAGTTTAATTTAAGAGATGGAGAAAATATTGAATTTTAGCGGTTTAAATTTTAGGGTTGGTTTGTATTGAAGCGTAATTAAATTCTAAGGTCAATACAATCCAAGAAAAATTGAAATTGAAAAGTTCAATTTTGATTTGATAAATTTTGAAACATAGAATGAACAGTGAAATGGCACAAATAATACGCTCTCGTTTTCGAGATGAAGATGAAAATATTAATCA
Source organism: Diploscapter pachys (assembly GCA_002287525.1). NCBI lineage: Eukaryota > Metazoa > Nematoda > Chromadorea > Rhabditida > Rhabditidae > Diploscapter > Diploscapter pachys. The sequence continues at coordinate 7,585 of LIAE01010148.1, forward strand.
CGGTGCAAAGGTCGCATTTCCATAGTTTATTCGAAAATGCGAAAAATCATCGAATGTTCTGATAAAATGTTGAATAATCGCTTTCAATTGACAATGTCACACGTCCACTTTTTAGTGCATAATAAATTACTCGCATCTTCTATTCGAAATGTTGTAAGAGTAAATAATGCGCGTATTTGTTGAGGAAAATGAAATGCGATTTATCATGAAATCAGCAAATCGGTAACGATAATATCGTGTAAAGATAAAAATTACTTACGTTTTGTATCTTTTTGAAATTTTGCAACAATAAATAATGCGAATATTTTATAATTTTTAGGGAAAAATGCGATTTTTCTTGAAACGGCGGACTCGCCAACAAGTAGCGGTGGGAAATGAAGGGAATAAAAGATAGCGGTTATTGGTTGGTTGGTTGGCTGGCAGAGAAACACTTGCAGAAATGCCTTGTCTCCCTTTTGCCTGCGTCTTATATCAGACGGTTTTGAGACTGCTTCGAAAAAAGAAGACACAAAATTATTGCATCGGCCCGATAATAGTGGGAATGCCACGAGAAAGGCGCTAGAGGAGAGGCAGACAGAGTTACATTCTCATATCACCTCTGCGTGTCTATCATTCATTTCATCTCCCTTCTTCTACTTCTGCTTTCTTTTGCTGTAGATACTCACATATTCTGCAGCCACACGAACTAATTGCATACATTTCCGTCTTGAAATACGTCGTAAATTTGATGGAAAAATCCTGAATCTACAAGAAAAATGGGGAGTATTTAGAGGCATTTTTAATAGAATACGATGAAGCATATCATTGAAAATCTGAATCGTAGGAAATTTGGATTGAATTATCGGTAAAGATAAAAGTGAAAACAAATCAGAATTTTTTTTTAAATCTACTAGCCATGGAAAATTTATAATCAAGTGAAGCTAGGATAAAATATCTTTTAAAAATTAAATTGACATCTAAATCAGAAAGTTCAACAATCGACTAGCTATGGCTTTTTTAACATAGCACTGTCACATTTAAAATATGTGAAATGTAGTACATACGCAATTGAAAGCAGATAATGCAACTTCGCTATTTGAATCATCTATTACTTATTTGATTCATAAATTTGATATGCACAAGCTTGAAACTTACCGGTATCAACTTCCAATTTAGAACAATTTCAGACGGGAAATTTTTAATTTGACCTCTTGAGTAACGACTAAACAGTCACTTCAAATCTTGAATTGATACGGGAAAGTTTGCAACATATCACAAGTTCATTCAATTCGTTGACAGGTTTTTTATCAAGAAGAATTATTTATTTGAATCTTCAACAGGAAAAGTAATCGCTATAAGAATTGGTTCTTACCTCAATTAAATAATAGGTTCTTCAAGATCACAGAATGAATGTAGATTCGATAAATTAGGGAATAATTTTGTGATAATGCTTTCGGATGTCTGTACCGGCAAGCTAGCAGATTCGTATAGTCCTCCACGAGATACAATTCTTAACTATACAACCTACTACCTCAGCGGTCCGACACAAATTGCATTATTATTATTTCAGATTATTTGATAAAAAATAAAATTATATTAAATATTTGAAGAAAATCTATATATTCAAGGATGCAACACATTTTGCATCCTTTTCAGGCGTTGCGATAAAAGCCAAGAGTCTTTGAAAAATGTCAATCATAACTTACGCGTTTTATGTATGCAGTTGCAGACTAAAATCAATCAAAAATTGCGAGCAACTTTACAGTTTATTGCAGAATTTAATCAAATTGAAGAGTGTTTGATTTATTTGAAATAGCTATACGATTTACAAGCTATTTTCAAATATCGTAGAGCCGAAAACTAGTGTTGTTTCGTAAAGATTGACTTACTTTTCTCTTAGATCATGATGACTATCTTAGAAATGTAGCAAATTGAATACGTTTCATAAGAATAAGTACAAATTCACAGAATACAGCACGACATTGATGTGGTGAAAATAGGATCTCATAGGAATATTAGAAGGATTTTGATAGTCAAATAATCTTACCATCACTTTGTACACTCTTGAAGACGTTAAAATGTCGCCTGCGATTCATGGGCGGAGACAATTTCTTCGTTTTTTTTTAAATAAAATAAGCGAGGACCACGCCCACTTAACTCTGCGACGTTTGCAAGACTTCTAGAATTTACGAAGTTAAGATTTTGAGGGCCACCACGCACACAATCGTCATGCAACCTGAAGATGAACCAACGTTGAAGAGAGCCTTTAGCCTCTGAGCCGAGTCCGTGAAACATTAAGACCTATGGAGGCCTTGTACTTTAGCAGCCCCCAGGGGGTTCTGGGAATTCTTTATAGCTCTTATGAGAGGTCCTTAGAGTTTTAGAGAATCACACAATCGTCACGTATATCGTACAATCGCCATGCACCTGTAGATGAACGAGTGTTGTTGGGAGCCCTCAGCTTTCGAGTCGAGGCCGTGGAGCACTAAACCTTAGGAGGTCTAGAGCCACGACCAACGGCCCTTCTCAGCCACCTCAACTGGGCCAACACAAGTTCGGATCTACGGGTTCATTGCAACAGACAGAAACAGAAGAAAGTGTGGAGAGGCTAAGGGCAAATATTCATTCGTGGAGGTAGATGGTCAAGTGATTAAAATAGTTTTGGGAAATTTGGATGAGAAATGATGCTATGAACAATATCTCATGGCTTTGACAGGTTGGGCAATGAATTTCTGACGCATACTTTCTAATCCAAATCTTCATTTACTGGTTCAAATGGATTTCACCGAAAGATCTTCAAAGTCAAGCCTCACACAGTATTAATGTTGTGGTTTTGGAATTGACTAAGTAGCTGTGAATCCGCTTGTTAATCTCTTCTATCATACCTGCCAAGTTCTGAAGCTTATTAAAATTCAAAAATTTTATCTCTCAATTTTCAAAAAATAAACTATGCTTCAGATAAAACAATCACGAAATTTTCAATTTACTAAGCATTCATTTATGAAAAGCACACTATTCAAATTATTATAGGCTAAAAAATATGTCAGACAACCTAAAAATGTCTACGCGAAGTGGGTTAAATTGTCGAGAAAATGCAACATTTGGTGCTATCTGCCCCCCTCTCTCTCGCAAAGTGAATGGAATGCTTTTCTCTTTCTTTGACCACCGGCTATCTCTTTTCTTTCTCCCCCTTTTTCACCCCATTCCCCCAGGCCATGTACTCTTCTCCTCTGCGAGAGAGTGTGATGTAACGAGAGACTCTCAGAGTGTCAGAAAAAGGCGTAATAGGGAGTGCTGACTGGTGAAAGGCAGTGCTAGCGCCCGTTCACTCGCTCTCTTGCTCAACCTCTTTCTTTTCCCAACACTATTTCACTTTCTGCATCTTTCAACCTCCAAAATTTCTACACTATTCCCTATTTCTAAATATCTAGTTCTCCATTTTCAATATTATCTCTGTTCATTTTTTGCAACAGATCTTCGTAATTTAGCCCCAAATCAAGGTGCAGGAACGAACGAAATTCTCGATTATATTTCCTGGAAGCAAAATGAGAGCAGAATTTTAAAAATTACCACCCAAGAGTCATTTTTGCAATCGTACAAATGTTATTTTTAGCACCAAAAAAGCGCGAAAATGTTGCGATTTTAAAGACATTTTAGAAGAAAATGAAGATAGGACGAAACTTATCGTTCGAAGAAGAATGTACTAAAAAAGTGGTAAAGTCGATCGACCATGCTTGTAAAAACTGAAAGGAGGCGAAAAACGAGACAGAATATCCATCATTCAAACGAGTAGTGGTTCGATCGAAATGGACGACGATCGAGAAAAATATATAAAACTTACCGACGATGAAATTGGAAGATCTAGAGAATATCGTAGTGAATGCGTAGAGTGAACGACTTCAGTCGTGAAGTTTGGAAGGTTTGAATATTCAGCTGAAAATGGGAGCATGTATAGTTGACATCGAACTGAATAAGTTTCAAATTATCACTTGACGAATGAAAGAGGAAAATCTTTACTGTGTATGAGATTTTTGGTAAATACATGGAAACGATCTAATAATTCAATGTTGGAGATTAAACTGACAGATTTGTAGAATTTTAGACGTATTAGAGAATTCTATAGAGGATTGTGGTACCACCTGAATATGAATCTTCAGCCTTGAAGTCGGCATACAACTTCAGGAATAGCGATTCTCTTTTGAAGAAACCACTACCTTCTAGCAGAATAATTGCTTTGAGTAGCTCTAGATATTTGAACACTGCTATGATTAGAATCGTACAAAACGGCTTAGAGAATATGGATGCTAAAAGAGTAATTTTAGCTCTGCATCAAAATCCATCGCATTCTGGGGGATTGTGCATTGGGGCTTGTGACCACTTGACCAGTGAGGGGACCGCCTTCTGAATGCTTTCCCTCCCTTCTCCCAAAGCAGCCTCAGGCCAGTTCGATTTCTCTACTTTGATCCCACTTTTTGCCCCAAAAGCTCCGCCCATTTTCTGCATCTCTCATTTGTTCACTCTCATATTTCTCTGCATCTATCTCTCTCCAGAGAACTATATCGTCTATCATCTTTTCCTCCCTCAAATCGCCTAGTCTATGACTTTTCTCTGCATCTGTAGTTTTCCAGGACGATTTTTACTTAGTTGGTGTCGGCTCTCACGAACATGGCAGTTCATGGCACGCCCGAGGCAACGAACAAGGAACGGGGGAACGAAGGAGAACGAGAAAGTAAGAGGAAGAAAGGTGGAAAAAGAGAGAGGAATAAAGATAATGATAGTTTTAAGATAATTCAAGAAGCAGAAATATTGAGAGCGTGAAAACTTTTGTAGGAAAAGAATCAGATTCGTGGAAGGAGTATGATATTTTGAGAGGACAAAAGGGATGTAGAAAAAGCGATATATTGAAGAAAAAGAGGCAGAAATTCTTGAGAATATGAGAGAATATAGAAAACCTAAAATAAAGCTTCGAAAAGCGGAAATAGCGACTAAAATATAGAGGTCCAGAGAGAGAAACGAATGCGTAGACGCGGAGACATTCGGCGGGAGTCGAAGTGCAAGTCTAGAACAGGCAGAGAGTAACAGAACTGAACAGACAAGCAGAAGGAGATTCAGTACAAATGGTCCAGACAAATTTCAAATTTATTGCTGAATTAAAATTGAATGGTGGTAAAATGATATTTGAAGTCCTATTCGTGAAAATAAGTGTCTTAGTCAGAAATCTTGAAGAGATTTTTTTGAAACCTATCCGAATTTTTGATATTAGAGATTCAGGTCAATAAAGAACAATATGAAATTTTACAGGACGCTAATTGGGATATTCCAACCATATTTCAGGAACTAATTTTCGCTCATTACGAAGTAAATTTTGAAATTTTAGAGAGATATTGAATAGATGTGAATTGCATAGCGTTGTTATGATATTCTTCAGAAATGTTCTGATCAAATTCATACTATCTAATCACTGATTTTCTGGCTTTCTTAAGCTTCTTTTCTTGATACAATAACGTTTAAATATGGATTCATCAAAATTTGATGAGGAAATGACCATTGTGAGATTTGCGTGAACTCAGAAAAATGTTTGAGCAAATACGGAGAGCGCTCTCGCGCACGGGGTTGATTGACGCTGCGACGAAACTACGCACATTTGAGCTGACGAACGAGTGAAGGAACGATGAAATAAAGAAATAAGAGAAACGAAGAGCAAACAGACGGAAACGGAAGGTCACTCGAGTAGCCGGAAGAAGAATGAAGCGCACCGAAAAAGGATGAAGTGATTTTTAAAGTACGAAAGAAAGTAGCTGAGCTTCCGAGGGTTTTTTTTTAGAAAATACCCAAATGATGAAATTATGATTGATCCTCGAAATTAATCAATATCGGAGTAAACTGTTCAATATTGAGTGGTTTCATGATCATTTGAATGACGCGCTCATGAGGTGCTTCATTCACATTATATGTATTGCAAATAAAATGCTTAAAATTTGAGTTTCATAATGTTATAAATTGATGACAATGATATATACTGATTACAATCGTCGTCTGGAATAATAAATCAATCTATCAGAAAGTTTATAGAATTTTTCTTAATCTCCTTTTCTTCTGAACATTTCTCCCAGATTGCTAGGGGCGATATGTCAGTGTTCGGCGCTTCTCATTCTTTCCCATTTGCAGGCGTTTTTCGGGTCTACTTTTTTCTTTCATTCGGCCTCCATTCCATTCACTTTCTGGGTTACACGGTCAGCCCGAAACAAGGACAAAAAATGACTGAAATCGATGAAGGAACAGGAGATTTGTGAGGGAAGGTGAGAATAGAGAATAAGACGATGTAAGGAAGGAATGCATGGAAAAATGACTGGGAAGTGGAACAGTGAAGGGCAGGGAAGGACATTGAACTGAATTGAACGAACTGAAAAGTGAGATGATCAGGCCTTAAAGTTTTGGATACGGTCCTGCTAAGCACAACAGCGAGAAGAGAGGAGAAATAGCATGGAAAAGCGCGGTGGCAGATAACGAGAAAACTTATCTTTTTTCTCGTTGTCTGCCACCACGTTTTTCCATCATATTTCTCTTTTCTCCCCTTCTCTCGCTGTCATGTTTAACAGAATCGTATCCCAAACTTTAAGGCTTGGAGATGATGCAAATTCAATGTCAGAAGAAGATATGCAACCGTCATTTATCGATAGCTTTGAAAGTCGTAAAATAGTTTCTAACAACGCATACCTAATCAAATCTCTAAAATATCAATTGCTCAAGCGAATTTTTGAAACTTAAATTAAAAATTGGTGCTAGTCTGTAAACCCTGGGAAATAACGATAGATTTTCGAGTTAATTGTGTGGTTTATAGACCTTAACGTTGATGAAATCTTGGCGTTTGGAATTCGTATTAGTTCAGTCGATTTTTATACTATGGCTACTTTTTGCTGAAACGTAAAGTATCTATACATTTCTCAGTCACCAGCGAAAAGTCGTTATATGAAATTCCTTGGGATTGTACGAGATCAAACTATAGAAGAATGGAGGGGTGAGAAGATGAAAAGATCAAATATAAAAAGAGCAATGCAATATGTATGCAACACAAAAACTCCCCGTGGTTACTCGTGCTGACCTGTAAAATTGCAAACGGCTATTTTAATCGGACGTGCAGTATTTTTAGCGGCTCTATTCAATCGGTGAACTTACTCAAGTACAATGGGTAAAAAGTAACGACATGTAAAATAGTTGATCAAAATATGAATTGTGCTTTGACTTTTTTTAAACTTATCCCAGATTGCTCTTTTCAACCTCGTTAGGATCGTACAAGTTTGAATATAGATGACACTTGAGGAGTTCCAATTTTAAAATTATCAGAGAAAAGTTTCCTGTTTTAGGGATTTTGTTTCTAAAATGGGATCATGATTAGGGGTGTTCGGAAATGAATTTTTTAATTTTCGAAAACGAAAGAAGCGGAAGCAGAAATTTGGAAACACCCTTGCTTATAATAAAAAAATGATTGATATGGTTCAGTACGGCTTGCGTTTGGTATTTTTCTTTCCATATTTCTTCTATGTCTGAAAATTTCCTGTTCAGAGTTTGATAGCTTTAAATGTGAAAGTCTTTTTCTTCGAATTTTTTAAAAGAAATCTGCCGAAGCAAACACAATAAAGCTTTCTTCGTTTAGATTCTGTATATAATATCAGATCCGTACTAAACGTTATTCTAAGATACTAATAACGAGAAATTCGGCTATCTTCAGGCCCACTAATCGCTATTTTATAAATCGCCTTCCAAACTACATTTTTTCGGCGTTTCGTCATCATCATTCGACTCTTATCCTTTTTCGTCCAGAACACATACAGTTTTTGCGTTGCTGCACGAAATTATAGAGAGTCAGAGCAAATGATTTGAAGGGAGGGGGGAAAGAGTTGAAGAAGTGAAAAAGAGAATGATGTTTGGAGAGGCAGAGGGGGACACGACCAGCAATTTTTGACCTCGCAAACGAACAAAAATCGAAGAGTCCACGAGGGAAGATCATTTCGATCTTCAATCAAATATGAATATGAAATATTTTAATTTGAAATTAATTGATTGGACGATCTATCGTGGAGCAAGGAAAGATTTTTGTGCTCCAATTATGAATTTTTTTGTGAAACGTAATAGTTGTGAAATAACTTTTGGCCATTTATTCTTTTCTATAGTCGTTATTTCTGGTGATATTTGTTTTATTGATCAAGCTAGCCAAATCAAAACGAGTTCACAAGCGTCGTGAAGAATCTTCAACTGATTTGAAGCGTATTCGCTTTATTTCTAGTATCACCTAAGACTTGTGTATCTAGATTTAGAGCTATATATTCTAAGCAATTTCAAACTCCACATATCTAACTTTGTATATTGGACATTGGTCACTCGACTCGCAAAGTGGCGTCGAAAAGAGACAAGAAAGACGAGAGTGCATCTCGAATAAAATGCTGTGGCCGTTCAAAGGAGTGCCATTGGGATGAGGAGGATGGGCGTTTTTGAGAGGGAGAAATTAGTAGAGAGGGGAGGGGATTGAAATAGAGCAGTCAAATCGGGGGGCAGGGCTGGTCAGAGAAGTAAAAATGGAACGGGACGAAGCTGAGGCAGAAAAATCGAACGGAGGGAACAGGGAAAAGCCCTGTTAGAGAAAGAAAAATGGTCTAGACACTCTTCGTAGTGCCTTCCCTGCTGCACAGGTCGGTGATCCCTGCCCCTTCTGCTCGACCCTGCAACAACTTGACACAGCATGGCACGGACCGCAGTGAACGAACACTCGTTCTGCAGGGAATGGCAGAAACGAACGCCCAAATGATAAGAGGAGAATGATAGCCGTAAAGGGGCGAATTGATAAAAAGAAAGGTGTGTTCAAATGTGAAATTTCAAACTACGAATTATGAAATTTGAAATTGTAAGTTTTGAATAGGTCGCCTAATTAGATTAATTATGATGCAAGAGGCTTGCAGGATGGTACGAAATGGGAAATTGAAAGAGGTGATTTTTATATTTTTATAAGATGTGGAAACTAGTTATGATTGAAAGTCAAGAAAATATGATAATTTGGTTGTTCGATACACAATTGTGGTTGGCGAAAAACTAAGCTTATCGAAGTCAAAGAAAGTTACCTAAAAGAAGTTCAGAAAAATTGTATGATACCAACAAACCTAGGGAGGACTTAAGTCGGAATTGTCGTGCAACCTGCCCCCTATAATATTTCCTTCACAATTTTGTATCTCTAGCTTTAAATTTTCAAAAAAATGCTTTCAATTCGTGATGAAGTCATAACTTAAATTTCACCCCTGCGACCTACCTCCCGTATATTTTTCGAGTCTGACTCAAATGCTCGTTAAGTCTGGATACCAATGTTGTGGAACATTTTCAATAATTTTATAACTAATTTCTCAATTTAATGAAGGGTAGAGAATTTCCGTAAAACCTATTTTTAGTTAATTCATGTAAAATTGTTTTAATGTCATGATCTGGGGTGGGACCTAAGTAAAAATTACCGTCACGGTAATTTGAAAATTACCGTCACGGTA
>LIAE01010152.1:0-19645 GCA_002287525.1 Diploscapter pachys
GGTTGGTTTAAAAATTCAGATTAAATTTCTTGTCTGGTTTCACTTTAACTTTGAATTCAAGTTTATGAATCTAATACCTGAAGGTCGAATTTGTGGAACCATCGAGGGAATGGAAGATGATGAAGATTGAGGATAGAGCAAACTGCCATTTAATGGCATCTAAATTGCGAACGTAAAAAATCAATGTTGAATAATTTACCCTAGAGTTGATTGAAGGTGGGTGATACGTGGAAATTAGAGGTGAGGATACGGTGTTTCCTGCGGAAATTTGTCTCGTATCGTTTAAATGTATACCGGCCATTAGATCGCTTGGTGGCAAAACTGATGCTGCTACCTAAATTTCCAACTCTAATCTAATTTCATTTTAAGTCTCATACCTCTTGTTTAAACTGGTCCCGTCTAATTTGTCGATTCACTGCATGACTTTCCCTCGGGCCATATCTTTGGGAGGGTCTTCTTTCGAACGTTGAGGAATGTCTTCGTGACAATCTCGCCCCGTCTTTATACACAGTTTCGTATTCGGTTCTTCCTCTGAAATAAAAAAGGTTAAATTGAATTGGGTTTTTAAATTAATTTACCGATATTTAAAAGTGCTTCCAAGTCTGAAAAGTTGAGACCGATTCTGCCTTGGGCCGAGATGCGTTTTCAGGCGGAAGAAGCTATGATGTTCGATGGCGCATTTCTAAATAAAAGAAACTCCGTATATTCGAAATAAATTAATTTTTACCCATAAATGCTTGCAAGCTTTATGCGATTCCAGATTGAAAACGAAGGTATGAAGCTGGATTTGACCGTTATTCTAAAAATCATAGTTCTAATAAAATGATTGTCTTAAATTTACCGATTGATCAGCATCCTCCTCCACAACGAGTGTTAGTTTCTTGTTTTTAAAGTCGAGTTTCTGAATTTTGTCCCAGAAAAAGAGTCCGATTTTCTGCGCTCCATCAAATACGAGCATTCCCTGCGGAGTCAGCCCTAGCTTGTAGTTGTTTCCATCTCGTCCCCGCACAATGTGCATGTCCACCCCGTACATTTCCAAATATTTAGTTCGATTCAGATAGTTTATCTCGGCCTGGGCGGGGGTTTGGCCTCTATAATTTTAAAATTTGAATAAATTGTAAAAGTATAATTTTGGAAAGATAAAATTTGAATTCGATATCTTAAATTTTTCAAAAATAGGCTCGAACCTAAAAATGAACACATTCAAATATAATACCTGCACAATTTATATCTCTCCAAAATTTCCAGGTCCATAGCTTCGTCCTGCTCTGGATGAAATCGGAATTCAGATACGGTAACAGCTGTATGCTCCATTGGGTTGAAATCTCCCAATTCAGCTGAAAATGAAATTTCTAAATCTGTAAATTTTTTTACGAATATTTACATTGCAAAGCATATCCGGCTAATTCAGCAGCCATATCTTTCGGGCAGGGCAAACGGTTGTTCAAAATATCGTCTTTTAGCTGCAGGAAATATTGATATCTGAAAAGTTAGCATAATTATTTTTCATTCAAAACAATAATACCGAGTTAGTTCCTCTTTCAAATTACTAGTAGGTTCAGTCGTATAGAATTTAACCCTGAATCTGAAGGTGTAAGGAGGCCCAATGGGGACTTGTTTCGCGATTTTCTTGGCCGGATCTAGCCAATGCTAAATAAGGATAAGTTTTTTTTGGATAATTTAAAGAATGAATTTTATACCTGCACATTATAATGATCAGTGAATTGCAGTCCGAAATAGTCCCTTTCTTCTAAATCCAACGAATAGAACACTTGTTCATAGACTTCGGCACCGGCCGCATTTTTCTGCAAGAAAATCGATTTTTAAATTCGATTGATAAATTTGTTTACATAGCGAATTTCGCAATGAATATTCGTAAAGAAAAAGACTTACCGAAACAACCACGTTCAAATCCGATCCATCTAGTAGCAGAACTTTGCAGCACAATTGTCTTCGATGGTCGAATTTGGGAGGTAGTGAATTTCCTCCAGAAGAGTGATCGTAATGTTGATCAGCTGAAGAGCCGGCCTGGACCGGAGCCCTACGAAATCTGGCAGATAAAGAGCGAAACAGAGATGGCATCTAGAGATGAAGATCAACTTTGAAAATCAAGAAAATCCCCTACTTCTTCGTCCATTTTTTTAAGTAATTTAAATTGAAAATATAGATTTAGAGATGAGAAATGAGAATGACAGGCAGGCAAAATGATTTCTTATCAATGACTATAAGAAAGAGCCTATCAGTTTATCATTTCTCTGCGAGACGAGGAACCATATTTGTTTAATGTTGTCCTGAGGGAGAACGCAATTTTAAACGTCGTAAACTTACTATTTGAACTTCCTCAGATCATAAGGATTTCCATGAAAATATGAAGATCTGAAACATTTACTATTTAGGCGAATTATTATTGCGTGAGAAATAGGCGTGTAGTATAAATAAAGTAAGGTTGAATGAAAGAACGAGAGAGAAAGGGAAGCAAATGGAAGGGAAGTGACCTTGTAGAGGGTACTGCAGCACAAAAGATAGGAAAATAAAGGACACAACAGGGCTGGACACCCGGTTGGAGAGGACTGTTCATGCAATAATAAAAATGAATGAATACGCATGCATATCCAGATTCTGTCAGGTCAAGAGCCCAGGATTTACGGGATAAAATGGGATATATGAAATGCTTTTGGATTATGAAATACCCTAGCAATTAGTTAGCTCACTTATTTGCCTGTGTAAAACACTAAATGTCAAGTTGTATGTTTGCATAGGTGAGGCATAAAGCCCTTTCCATTCAAGGCAAGAAAAACTTAGAGACACTCATTGATCGACAAGGGAATTTTTGCGAGAAATCGATGAATTTGAGGGCGGAAAACAATGAAAGTGAAGTGTAATGCTAAGGGAAGAATCGTGAAGAATACTCCCTTACAAGGTCAAAAATACGTGTGACGCATTACATATTTTACCCAACTTGGAACATTTTTGGCTGGAAGGATAGAAAAAGAACGGTTGGTTGGAACGGAAAAGGGACAGACTGGGGTAATGACCGAAATGGGCAGAATATGGCTGATTCAATGGGAGAGGATTAGAGATGGAGGGATTTATGAGATCCCAGACATGCAGATGAATTAGGCAGGTGTGCTCATATACAGCAGAAAATGAGCATAGGGGAACGGATCTGGAAAAAATGAGAAATTGGGGACCTGTTCCTGGACCAAATTAATTGAGATGGATCAACTTTCAGTATAGAATTCTCGGCCTTAAATTTAAGGTTATAGACTTTTCTCTTGTGAAAAACGATTCTCACTGAACTATAGACGAGAAGAGGGAAATAATGAGGTAAAGGAAAGAAGTGGGAATGGGTAGAAGATTAGGTGAATTAGGGAAAGGAAAACCGTAAATGGAGGTGCTAAAGGGAAGAGGAAAGGTAAGCAGGTGAATGGAAGGGTAAGGGGAGGGAAAATCTGTCGGCGCATCAAGAAAACCCTGCCATTTGGGGTAGAACAAACGACATTTTGGCAGAATGGAAAAGGTTCCCTGTAAAATTCGCCAAAGATAGCCATAAATTCGGAAAATCCACTAGATTTAAAGATAGTATAAGAGGGAAAAAATGATTTTTGCAAATAGGTGGTCTTTGATGAATTATTCAAGGGGAAAATAGAACCACAGAAAGTTGTAGTTGTAGTTTTTTTTTTTCGACAGATTGTAAAGAAATCAATATATCGGTCACTACACATTCTTGCTGTAGAAAAGATGATGGACTGAGACAAAGCGAGCTGAGTGAAGAAAGAGAGACGGGGCTTGTATGTCAATATTTGGAGGCGAATGAAGAACTCAACTCAAAAAGCGAAGAGAATGGGGAAATAGAGGAGAGCATCCTATACAAATACAATACCTGGTCACTTATACAAGTTGGAAGAGAGAATGACACCCCCGGGGTGATCACAGGCATGGCTCAGGTACGAGATTTCCATTAACTATGGGAGAAGACAGGGAAAAAAGGACGAAAATTTATATCTGTTCATGGATAGATAGGCAAAAAAACATACGAACAGTTTGATTTTAATACACAGGTTCGGGTGCGATTTTTCGATACCTGTGGGCAGGCCTAAATGACAAAATTGTGAAATGCGAAGGTCATTTTGGTCGAAAAACGTGCGAAGCGCGGACACGCCTTTTCTATCATTCTTTTAGAAAGTGTGAAAATGATAAAATGATGATGGAATGAGATTTGGACGAAAATGCAAACAGAATATGAGAAGCCTGAAAGGGAAAAGCCGAGGCAAAACAAAGAAGTCAAAGAAATTGCGCGACGAAAGACTGAAATCGAGAGCGGGCAAGAATTGGCGGCACTCTTGAAGGCAGAAACGAGCACTGACCGGATCAGGATCGGATATATGAAATCCCCCTGAGCCATGACAGGGTGGATATATGAAATCCACAAACTACAACAGACATATCTAGGCCAAATAAACACACAAAACTGTTGGAATTCGATGAATTTTGATTCGACTATGAGATAAGAGGGCTTTCATAAATTCTGGAAGAAAACCTGAGAATAATTGAGAGAGATGGAGAAAGTGATGTATGACAGTTGGAAGAAAGAAAGCATATATAGTAGATAAAGGAAAGAGATAAATGAGAATATAGGGATAAGGATAACGCTAAAATGGATATCTCTTAGAGAATGCAATGGCAGATTGTAATCCAGTTTGTGATAGACTATCTTTTAAAAAATCTTTATTCATAAATAATAAAGAGATTCAGTGAATTGATTGATCTATGATAAGGTGATAGTGGCTAAATTTGGGATGGAGCTTAGGACCGGCCTTTGCTCTGTTCTTAGTTCTGGACGTACTTGTCGATCAGGGCCTTGATCTTGTCATCTGCAAATGTTTAAATTATCATTTTGATCAATTCTGAAAATCAAATGACCACCATTTTAAATAGATTACTGATTTTGCTATCTTTTTCTTCAATTCATCCCAAAATTATTTTTTTAAAGTTATCCACTACTGCTAGGTTGATATTTTTCATAGCTTATTTCTAATCATTGATAGGGTTATCATTTTAATCAGTGATAAGGCTTGCTTACTCTTGAAGACAGAGGTGGTGATGGGGAACTCGCGTTCGAACTCCTTCTTGGATTCCTCCGAGAGGCTGTTGAAGCCATCGAGATGCTTCTTGGCGATGGTCTTCAGGTCGTCCAGACTGGGCTTGTTGCCGGCCAGGAAGTCGGCGTGCAGCTTGCGGCCGTCGGCCAGCACCTACAATCGAACTTTTAGAAACTCCGATGCAGCCACTTTTTCTTTTTTTCGAAATTTAGTTACAATAATAACGTTCTCTTTTTATATGAAAGTTAGAAGCTAATTTTCGTCGTATTTAATCAAATTGGTGAATTTCTTCAATTAGAACTACAATAATCATTTGTTTTTTTTCAGAAAAGCTAGTGATCTTCATTATTATTATTATTATTTTAAAAGCTACAGTAATATTCCAAGTTTTCGAACCTTAGTCACGAACTCCTTAGCGTCCTTGCCGAGTTTGTCGACCTTGGCCTTGATGAAGTCGTGGAGCTTCTTGGACTTCTCGTAGAGGGAGGGGGACTTGGCCTTGATAGCCTCGAGGAAGTCGTTCTCATCCTTGTAGTCCTTGTAGTTCTTCGCCAGCTCCTTCAGGACTGCCTTCTCTTCTGCAATCATATCAGTATTCAAAGTTATTGGCTTAAATTGGCAATTTGGATAGGTAGTTGCACCGTAGCATCTTACATGCGAAATAGTATAGGATTTGTTAGTGAAAACATTCACTTCCTTTACTATTTCGTTATAACGGTGCAACTACTCTTTCCAGGTTGACCCTAAATTCAGTCAACTTTAACACTGGGCTAAAGCATTTCAACTTTCAGAGTTAGCTGAAGCTCAACACAACTATGAATACCGTACCAGGAGTGATGCTCTTCAAGTGCGCGGCTACTTCTTCGGGGATCATGGCTGAAAAATGAAGATTTTCTTCTTTTTTTTTTGCAAATTTTAGCAATTTTTTCGATTTGTTAAACAAAGTACTACTCTTCTTCGGGATTTTTGGAATTTGTGAGGCGATTTTAGAAGATTTAATTTTTACACAAATTTTTATGACCTACTTTTGTACTCAGCGGGGATATCCTCGAATTTCTCGGGGGCTCCTTCAAGAGGCAGGGAGAAGGCGGCTGCGAAGAGCGCAAGCGACACGACGACTCGGCACAACATGGTTACCTAGAATTTCGAAATTAGAAGTTTTAGACAAGTTGGGGGGAAATCGGAAAGTTGCGAGCGCATATGTTGTTGAGCTGAAGTGAAACGACTCTGATGGCTGGCGAGGAGAGGGCCAATTTATAGGGCCTGTGATGGAGCAAAAGCCAAACGGGCAGACGGGCAGACGGACAGACGAATCAAATCATTCGATCTCCTCCCTGGCAGAAACAGAAGAGCCTGGAGAAATATGTTACAGCCTCGATTGCAAAGAGAGGCAACAACAAGCGAGCGAGAAATAACGAGAGATTCAGGGGTCATTTCTGACAACCAACGGATTTAAATGACTCACTGATGAAGATCAGGTAAATAAGCGTCTTCTGAGGATATATGGAGCCTTATTTTTAGTCTTTAAGTTGAGCTTAAGATGAATATACTTGACGTGTTATACTCTGCGATTGCAACTTTTTCTGGAACTTTTTCTTCTAATGAAGACCAACTGTTGGGAGCGGTAAACATATGCCCCAAGTTCCCGACTTTAAAACGTTCCCCTAGTCTTCTCAATCATTATTTTTCTTGCGAGTTTTATTCGATGAAAAATGGTCCGATTCTAACTATTCTCGATATAATTGACACATGAAGCAGACAAGAGTTCAGAGGGCAATGTTTAGAAATTCGACACTCACGCCGATTTTCCTGGGATCGGAATCAGAAATAAATTGATTCAATTGCTTATCAAATTGCACATTTGGACTATTTTTGCAGAATTTCACCAGAAGCGAGTTTCCGCATCAATAAATTTTCCCTCAATGATAATCTCCATTTTCCCACACGAAGATTTGACTTGTTGTCGAAAATTTTGCCTTCCTCGAAAATCCAAACGAAGCTAATCTTCACGAAACATTTGCCTGCCATTTTAAACTCAATGATGAAATCGTCAGATAACGCACAGAATATCACAAGATGACAAAAATCGACCATTATTATTGTTATTTTTCAGTATAAAACCTATGTCAAATGCGCTCAAATACACAATGCATCAACGCATTATACGTACAAGTCAACATAACAAATCTGTCTTTTCTGCACAATTTGTCGTTTTTCTATGTTTTTTCTTTACTATCACAACATTTAGTCGCAAATGCCTTCTCGATATATGAAAACTTGGGGAAATGTTTAAAAACTTTGTGATTTTTTGATGAAAACGAAAACAAACCGACAAAAACAAACAGGATCACTAGATTTATGTGTGCAATTTTGATTGTGGGCGAGAGATTCAAATAATTGTAAAATCAAATTTCAAATCAAAGTCAGAGACAAAAAGTGATTTAGGGACACATCTTACTGCACTATATCTCAACCAATGTAATATATTGTTTAAAGCTCAGGCAAATATTTAGAAGGCTACATGATTCATTTAACGATAAACTATAAACATATACAATCAAAATCGAATTGGAGAGTAATTTGAGAAGTTCGATTGAAGGTGATCAGGCAGAATCAAAATCAGAAGAATTGAACAGAGCACCGGCACGGGCAAGGGGGATTTTTTTGTTGGAAATATGGGTAAGGGATTTCATATATCCACATTAATCGTTTATCTCCTTCCAGCAGAGTTCAATCGGCTGAGATCCATTCCCAAAAGTCCATTCACTAGTTCAGCATTCGACCGTTTTCCAACTGAATTCAATCGTCCCAAATCCATACCGATTAATCTAAATTTGAAATTGTATTGGAAACAGCTGATCCTCATCAAAATACCCATTAACTAGCTCTGCATTACTTCTCTTCTCGAATCGAACATCGTCAAATACCTAAATTTTAACAAAATTATTTTATTTTTGGTAAGCTAAAACATTCGAAATCCCGTCATGAACATGTGGGATTTCAACTCAACCCTTTCACTCACTTATTTTCTGGGAACAAAAAGAATTTTGGCAGATTTTCTAAAAGAAAGAAGATTTTTTCGAGAGGCCAAACATGGCATGTGAGATTGAAGTTGAAGGATGATGCAATGAAAATTTTCTGTTATTTTTAGACCAAACTTAGCATTTCAAACTCGAAACTTTATTTTATCCGAATAAGAAGATAAAGATCAGAAACTTTAATGCATGATGTTGATATTTTGACTTCTTTTTTACTTGTTTTGGGTCCGAATTCATCTGCCCTCATGCATAACCTAATCCATTCAATTCAATTCGTTGATAAGGAATAATGATCTTGTCGGCGCGCACGAAAATTAATGATGTATTGGCATTTTGCTTTTCCTTAAACCGAAACTCTGCTGAAAGGGTCTATTTATTTAGGGCAATGCATAGATAAGTTAGGTACCTTGCTTTAGGACTTGTAATTATGTCATCAGACTCGCACATAAGTAACGAGTTTCTAAGCTTAGCCCCGCGCAATTTTTTAATCTCCTAATGGTTCGAGTGCGTTCGCGTGTGTGTGTGTGACCCACATAAAACTACACATTATTTATACTTCATTAGCCCATAACTTGCAAACTTCAAATTGCTCCATTTTGCTCATTTTTACTGCGTTTAAAAATGCAGGCTCAAAGATAGTTGACAAAAGGCCAAAATAATGGAAATTTCGTGAAAGATGACCTTATATTTTCGTATAAAATTGCGCGATAGGAACGGAGATATTCGAATTCAGCGAATTAGGGCTCGGAGCAAAGAGGGGAAGCATTGAATTTTCTCAAGTAACAGACAACAAAGCCTGAACTCGGATGATAGGAAGGCATTGATAGAATTGACTGCCAAATTCAATAGAGGTTGACTGCTCGTTCACTAAACTAGTTGGTCAGATATACTGAATCAGGTTCAGATATAGGTATACTCAGGCAAATAATAAAGGTTGTACGGTAAAATATCCACGAATATCACTAGCTTACGCCGTACTACTTTTATCAATAGTCTAAATCCGGGTATAAACGGATGTATGAAATCCCTTACCTGTGGCCTATAGAGAAGGGGACTGGCTGAGGTGAGGACGCAGAGGGCAATGAAGGCCAGCAGTGACACCAGGAGACGGTTCATTTTGTGTGTGACGAATGGGGCTCAAGTCGAGAGGAAACTACAATCTTTAGGTCAATTAAATGACGATGCAAAAATCGAGTCTAAAATGGACAAATTTAAGCAGGAAGGGCTGATTCGAATGCGAATGAAGCCTGAAGCCTTTTAAGGCAAAAAGAGGGACCATCAGCTTCTCCCAGACCACGCCCACTAAGAATGCAAGGAAGGGATAAGTTAGAGAGGCGGGGCCTGAAGAATCTGAGGACTCACAATGACTTCCGTGTAGAGATTATGAAAGAAACGTACATGAATTATGAAAAGGTGACGTTTGCTTATAAGCGAATTACTGTAGTTTACTCACAGCAGTATAGTATACTTTTCCAAGATTATGTGATTTTCAGAGTAAAGTCCATATTTGCAGATTCAGGACATGTCGAATATCTCCAAATGATTTATGAAACTATCTTTTATTATGTGATACTGGTTCATAGAAAAAGATGCCGGTCTTTTTCTAGGAGCCTGTGGCTGGTACTCTACAATAATAATTGTCGTGCGTTTTCATTGCTATTTTTACGTCCGTGTCGGTATGCATAGCTGATGAACGCTTATTTTGACCTGAAATGGAATGATAACTGGAGAAATATTTGTTATTGCTTTTAGCCGCCCACATAGTTTAAAGTTAATGGAGGTTAAGTAAAGAAGTAAAGAGAAGTGGGGAGGTGGGTTCATTAGCAAAGACATCGTCACGAGATTCTGAAGTCCCTTAGGGAAGAACAATGTGGGGTTTATCCTTAAAAGGAAAAAAAGCCGGGATGGGAAGGCGCTGCACACAATTCGTAATCACATTTCTACTGGCCTATCTTTTCGAATTCTACATACATTTTGCCAGTCCACAAATGAGTTTACATAATTTACACCACGTATTCAAAGAAAACATTGAAAATACGCGTGTGACAAAAAGAAAATCTCGGATTTGATCGACTGTTTATTCAAGCATATCCCGCTTTTCAAAGGAGATAATTGAGTTTATGAAATCTTGCCTTCTCAAATCAATTTATTCAATCATCACGTAATAAGGATAATCCAATGAATGAAGAGTGTCATGCTACAATAGAAATTAGAGGATTCATAGCTACAAAGTCTGTGTGTATGTGTATTTGTTTGAGCGTTTCCTAGAGGATTGCTTGAATTTAAAAGGCACAAATTTGAAACAAAGATAAAATTAGAATAAAATGCGAAGCGATCAGCGAAAAGTTATATACTTGATCATCACAGAAATGACAGACAAACAATCAAAATGTTGTTGTTGTTGTTGTTGTTACTTTTTATATGGGCTGAAGGCTAAGAATCATTAAAGGACTTTGACAAAATGCGTAGTGGATATAAATAAAACAAAGGAAGAAAACTTGCCGCTTTTAGTTGATATACTCTAAAAGTCTCGGACATTCAGTGGAAATCGTTTCATAGATACATATTATGAATGGTTGTTTGAATTGGGTTACTGTACTCCACGTGTTCAAGTGCCAATTCAGGTCCTCCAGGTCTCAGACAGGTCTCGCGGTCCTCTGGTTCCTCATTTTCTCGAGCCGACTTTGCAGGTGTTTGTTGGTCTCTTTCGCTTCGTCCAGGGCGTTTTCCTTGTCGCGCATCTGAAGTTAGAGCTTCAAATTTAAGGCCTAAAATCCCTAAGGCTCAAGTTGAAATTAAATTTTTTCAACTTCGCACATCTCTGATAGAATTTTAAGCGTCAAATTTAGGGTTGAAGTTCGAGGTCCAATTTCGACTTTTTCTTGTCAATTATCGTCTTCCGATTAGCCCCGTAGTCTTTCCTCCCTTCTCTTAACGCCCCGCTTTCTTTGTGTAATTAGTTTCGTTTCGTTTCTGAGGTTTTCTCGCTGGATTTTCAGTTTGCATAAAAAAACTCTTCCGCGAGTTGGAATGAGGCGTTCTTTCCTTTTAGATAAGGCCTTCTCTTTTCTTGCTGCAAGACGAAATGGACACTGAATTAGTGAATTCGCTAGTTCTCGGGGGACTGTGCATTTGTGCAATTCTACATTCTGCCTATTGAACTCAAACTCGAAAATCGCGTCATAAAACTCGTAAAAGTGCTCGAAACTTGCAGAATTTGGTGCTTAAATCCTCGATAAGGAAACATCACCAGAGACGATAATCAACTGTGGGAAAATGGGAATCAGGCAAATTTCCGGAAATCTCACGTGAAGTCATTCAAAGAACATTTCCTTTAATTTCACTCCCCGAATCAAAAAGCAAGTATCATTTGCTGAGCTTTTCCTATTGGTGCAAATCTGGTTAATCTTCCATTTAATTGCTTCTATTTTCTAATAAAATTGTTCACCGCTCAAATATTCGTTCGGCCACAATTTTCCCTAATAAATGAATGAAGAATCCTGCAAAAATGGACGGCGTTTGACTTTTTGATTGAAGTCTGGGCGAGAAAAAATAAGATTTGGACAAGATGATTTTGCTGTTGGCGGCGCTGTCGCGTGTCTAATGAAAATTCGTCAGAAAATGAACAGCAGAAGGGGAAAATTGGAATCTTCAAAGAAAAATGGGCGAAGCAAAAGGGGATAATCGAATCAGCCACAAAGAACATTTTTTGATTTGATAGACCATTAAAATAAAAAGTAGTAAGGCATAAGATGATCAAAAATGTCATTCAAAACTACGAATTTTTACTCTATATTATTCGTACTACTTTAATTATTTTTTAAATAGAAGAAAATTAAAAATCGACCTCTTTCTTGATCTGCCTCAGTTGAGCCTTCAACTCGTCATTCTCCTTTTCGAATTGATCCGCACTCTGCTTGTATCGCTTCATTTGGCTCTCGATGCGGATCGTCTGAAAAATGAATAAATCGATAAACTTTTTAAAAATCGCTATTTTAAAATATGACATCAAAAGTAACTCATGTTTTGCTTACATTTCCTTGTTGATTGTTGAGGTCTCTTTCGAGTTCCTGCATTCGCTGCTTCATTTCACCGAGCTGTCGGGCAGCATCCTCTGCAAATCGTACCCATTTCCTTATTCCCACTCGATATTCTTGTAAAATAGATTTACTACGACTCAATTAGGCGTTACTCTAACTAAATCTGCGTTGAGAAATGGCATCAGAATTTACGCGCAACAAGACCAGAGAAGCACGTCAGAAACAATGAACATAAATTACATAACAAAATAAAGGGGCACATTTTATAATTCACCTTTTCTGAAAAATGTCATAGGTGCAAAACATTTTGGCGAATGATATAATGAGCCAGAAATAATGGGGACGAGCACAACCAAATACGGACAAAACACATGACAAAATATGGCTTTCTTAGAGTTCACCATTTTTAAAAGTTGGTGATCTTTTCAAACAAAAATTATTTTGAATACTTACTGATGTGACTGTGTAATTCCTCGATTTCTTTTCTCCCTATCACTTATCAGTCAGCTTTATTCTTTTTCCTATCGATTATAGTGACTTACTGTTGACATCATCGACCCCTGCTTGGGCGCCAATGCCCGATCCCTGGCTGCCGACCATCTGAGCGGCAGCCGCGCTGTTCCGCGCTTGTCTTTGCGCGTGCAGCGTTTGGCCCATCTCCTCGTAGTCTTTGCGCATTTGTTTGTTCTGAAGCATCAATCAATAAATCTATAAATCGATATATTGTCTTGTAAGGAAAAGATTCCGCGGTCAGCAAATGGTCAAATTTTATGCGGTGTGAGTAAAATCTTGATAAGAAAATTGTATTTTTCAATCGCTCGCTTATGATAGGGATGTCATGGTAATCAAGAAAAAAGAATAAAAGGAATAGTAAAAAATCCGGACTTTCAACCGGCTCTTCCATATCTACGACAAAAGTTGCTTACTGTTCTTCTCTTCCCTTGAAATAAGTGGTCAATTTTAGCGCATTTGTGCAGTTTCAAAATTCTTTCTACCTCCCTTGCGAATAATCCTACCCAAAAGTTTGGTCATAAAAATTACCATATCACAAGTTGTGTAATGCACCAATGCACATTCTGCATGGATTGGCAAATCTTCTCAAAAACAAGACGGTATCATACTGTACTTTACAGTAACTTATTTTGTAACATTGTAAATTATTGATCATCTTTTCAATAAACTCATATTTTCTACTGTAAATTACAGTATTCTACTCTGTTCATTTGTAAATTTAATGATTTTTTTCTCATTGATCGATATTTCATACTGTAAGTTAGTCATTTTTGTTCTTTTTTGTAAATGATATTTTCCCCTACCGTATCAATGAGATTGCGAACTTTCTGGTCAAGACTCGAGTTGCCTGGGACGACACGATTCAACAGTCTAATTGTTTCAGCCGCAAAAAGCAGAGGACCGGGGGGCCGACTGAAAAAATATTGGAAAAAGGCGAAAACATCAACAATCTAATTATTTTCTACACGTTTTGACTACGTCAAAAGTGCAAATTCTATCTGCTTTCTTTTCAACTTATAATTTCATTATTCTCACATAACCAGGGATATTCTCAAATTTTCTGGGAAAGGAAATAAATAATTCAAATAGAAACTCACGAATTGAGCGATGAATCGCTGCTAGTTTTCGAGCCTTGGGAATTCTGCTCGGGTTCCTGTTCGACTAGGACGAGACCATTCTCCTGAAAATCGGGAGATTTAAAAAAATCCATTTTTTCTCAGAAAAAAATAAAGTTTTTAGGAAAAATCGAGTAAAATAAAGCTTTTTTTAATTTAAAAAAAAAAAAAAACCTGAATGAGCTGATCCCTAGCGGCAATTTCCCTTTTCAGATTGTTGACGGTGATCTGCATCGCCTCGATGTTGCGCTTCAGCAGCTTCACGTCCTGAATTTATACAGCAGTAGTTTTTGATAATGACGTTGGGGACCAATTGTAGAAGAAGAACGAATAAAATAGTATATATTTTCTAGGTCATGTAATTTAATAAAATCGAAAGAATAAAAATTCGTACGCTCGTCAGATCGCGGCTTTCCCTGTTGGCTTTCGAAAGGAGGACATCCTTCTCTTCCAAATCGTCTTTCAATAGATCCATCTATTAAAAAGGTTTTTTTTCGAAAATTAAACAAATAAAACCTCATAAAGCAGAGCGGATTTCTCGTTGTCCAGTTGGGAGTAGAGAATCAGCGTCCTTTGGAATTTGTCGTCCAACTCCAGAAGTTGATCCTGGAAAATTAAAGGTTAAAAATTGAACTTCGACAGTTCATTGAAAGTTAAAGCACAATCCACACTTCAAGGAACTCCAAAGTTATTTCTATTTTCTCTTACATGAGGATCGGTCTTTGCATCCGAGGAAGAATTGCAGTTGTTGGCCTCTCCAGAAGAACTCTCATGCGAATGACCGTTAGAAGTCGACTGCAACGTTAATGTTCGATGTTAGCAAAAAAATCATTCAACTCAAAAAATTACAGTAAATTTCAACTATTTCAAACCACTCGTTAAATAATAGGGAAAATACTCACAGCCGCATTATGCCTGTATGCTTCAGCGTCTTCCTGAATTTGCTCCACTTTTTTATCATCCCTAACTTCCAAAAGTTTAGAAATGGTCTCACCTCGACTTTCTTCTCCCACAAACTCGAACGATGCTGGCGTGCTAATTCTCGAGTTTCTCGCTTCACTTTCATTCGGGATTCAGCCTGAAAAATATGAAATAAAAACTGAGAAAAATAACATAGAAAACGAAGCATTGGAGTAAACTCCAAAAATTCACTGTATCAAAAATTAACTATTAAATACTTTTTCAATCATGCTGTAATCTACCGCACCTCTCTGGAGATCTTGTCGAGAGCGCGTTCCTCTGCATCCGTCCTGGTTACCTGTCGCCTTCTGCCTGGCGTAGTCCCCCCGATGTAAGAACTCATTCTTTTCTAAGTCAATCAATCATTAACAATTATCGATTATCGGAATGATGATAATCAATAGGCGAAAAGCCTGAAAGGACCGGCAAGTGTTTGCAAGCTTTCGAGGCAAAAAACGGACGGAAAATAAAGCGGAAAGACGGCGGGCGGAAGCCGCAGGCATAAGTCGAAATATTTCTGCCTCCGTTAGTTACGCTTTTCACGCGGGTAAACACCGGACATAGTCATCACAATAGCTAAGTTTTTCTGCTGAAAAAAGTTTATTTTCAGGGGGCCCGTCAGACTTAGCTGCAATGAAACATGCAACATGCAGCTTGCAACTCGTTCGAAATAGCATGAGAAATGAAGAAAGCGCGATTGCGCCATTTCTTGTGTCCTCTTGATTTCTTGTGTTATTTCGAGCGAGTTGCGGATTTCAAGCTGCATTGAAACTAAATCTGAACGGGCCCAGAGAAACTCGTATTTTAACGGAGAATTAAATAATTTTTATTAGTGTACGATGAAACAATCTTAGCTTTATGAAAAAAAACTCGTATTTTAAGTGAATTGAATAATTTCTAATAGTTAGGGACCACAAATGGTTTTGCAAAATTCATCATTTTCAACAATTTATTACTTCAAATTGTCAAATTCGATGTAACTAAGATATTGATGAAAAAATAAAATAAAAATTACTTTTGATCGAAAGAATTGACCTATACCTATCACGAAATGAACACGTTTTCGGTTTATAAAATCGTCGCGAGCGCAAGCAGACGCGCGCTTTCTGATATAATTTCTTGATCAAAGTTCATTTCTATGAATGGTTCATCGAATCTGATAAATGACTTTTCATGACTCTTCATTTTAAAGGGTACTTGGTTCTCACTTTTTGAATAAAAGCGAAAAATACAAAGGGACGGAGTTTACGGTCTCTAATTATAACATGAAAAATCCTAGGAAAGGCAGCAATAGATTGTCGATGTTCGACGTGAAGGCTTCCACCAGAGAAAGTGCTAGAGAAACAAGAAAACAAGTGAATGGAGACGACACAGGAAAAGTGCAGAAGGGCCTGGCTGAGAGAAGAACGAAGAAACAGCCAACCAGCATCGCCAAACTACCTTCCATCGTCTTTTTACGGCTGAAATTTATCAATTTAAAATTATAAGTTTCAGAGTCCATCTAAAGATGATCTAAAAATATTCGAAATTCAACAGTTTTTATAGCACGGCAATCCAGGGCTTCTTGTAAAAGCCGTACATTTGTAAACGCCGTATACTTGTAAAATCTATATGACTGTACAAGAGATAGAGGTAGGGTGATTTTGGTCTCAAAATTATAAGCAGCATGTGCAGAGTATTTCTAGAAAAAAGTTAGCCTAACCTACCGAGCCCCTACACCCTTATCTCTATTTTCTAGTGTACGGTTTTTACAAGAAGCCAATTGCAGATGGACGGGGCCAAGGCCCAACCATAAAGAACGTAAGGCCGTGCAATTGAGTGAATGTTTCGCGCAGCTAACGCGCTATCTATTCGCTCACTTTTTCTTTTCCCTTCACAATCGGGAATCGTTACGTGAGATTCGAAAATAAGCTGAGTGCACTCTACGTCCTTATCCCTTCTTTTAACCGACTGCGATGGATTTTCGTGATAAAATTACATCTAATTCCTATTACTGATAAAAATGCCAAAGATTTATCAATGCAAAAAATTACCCAGGCCATTTATGAACTCCAAATTTACTTCCAATAATCGCTGCCAAACTATCGCCGACACCAACCGAAGCTACACCTGCGAAATGATGCAATTGCGGGAATTTCGTGGATGGTGACAGGAAAAGAGGCATGAAAATGCCTGAAAATTCAGAATTTGCATATTTAAAAAAAAAAAAAAAACTTACCGAGTAGTAAAAATATCGGAGTGAGCAGAAAATGTGTGTCCTGTTCGTCTTTGAAAGGCAGCAGGAAGTTGTTGAGCGATTCCGACCATGGGGGCACTTCGAAATAACGAAATATCTGAAAAAATAAAAGATTACTATGGATTACAATAATTTGAATGTTTCTAACCTCGATAATTACGAAGATGCAGAGCCAGAGCCAACCGCAAAGCCACGTGAACGAAATGTCCAAATACAACCCGGATATGTAGATCAGGGACACTGTCAAATGGAAGAATTTCCTGAAAATTATGAAAAGGTTAAAGATTATTGATTGGAGAGAACGTCGATATTCAAAAATTACACTGCTATTCGTCTCGTTTCTCTTCTACGCGACTCGCTATTTCGCTTCTCCAAATTCGAATTCTAATTGCGGAATGAATATCGACTTTCTCTCCAATTAAACGATACTTTCATTTTTTTCTTAATTTTTACAAGCAAAAAATTACGAATATAACAATCAAAACCATTGTAGTTTTTTTTTCAAAATAATTTAACAAAATTAAGATTATTGTAATTTCAAAGAACACCTATGAATAGTCGTGCTTTTGCCCTGCAGATTAACAGCGACCCCAAACGCAATTGAAACCAGAACATTGAAGAGCCAGAAAATCAGAAGGCAATTTCTGGAAAATAAATTTAGATTACTGTAGAAAAGTAGCATAAAATACCTTGTACTCGAAGAAATGAAGACTAGACTGTAGAGGTGCGTGAATATGTCGAGAGGAGCGATTTCCAGGGAAAGACTGTAGATGAACAGGGCCAGCGAGATGATCAGCAACAATAAACCATTCACGTAGACTTTATTCTGGAAAAAATGGTATTGCAAAACTTGGGGCAAAATAAAGATAACTAGAAAATGTTTAAACTCTGCATCTGTTAGAGCGGCCGATCTTAGCCGAGCAACTTTTTTCAGACCGAGTTCAGTCGATTTCAGTCTGAAAAAATTTGCACGGTCTGAAACAGACTGCTCACTCCGAGCACAGTCTGAAATTGGGCCGAGTGACTGGTCTCAGTCAATCTCAGTGCAATTTCACGGTCGAACTCGGCCGATTCCTCGGTCTTTACCAAGGCTGAGCTCGGCCGTGCTGGTAGGTGCAGAGAAGAAAAGCACTACTTTTATGGGAGTTAGTCATATAATTTTTCAGGTTAAAAATTACGGTATCTTAAAATTCTTACTGTGATAATGGTGGCGAGACCAGTGAATACGGCTGTAGAGGAAACAGCGATTTCGACGAGTCGCCCGTACGCGGGCTGCTCCCCGTACATGCCATCAAGGCCTATACTGCTGTTGTTGCCCGTTTTTGGATCTACAAAACTAGAATCATTGTAAAATTCATCCAATTTATAGAATTTGCTCAATTTTTACTGGAAAAAATTAAATCGGAGTTACTGAATTTTGCAATCATACAAAAATTATTGAATTGAATTTCATAAATCAATCAAAAATATCGTAATGTGAACGGACTAACACACTAGACGGATAAAACAACCTGATGAAAAATCGCTATGTTTATTCGATGTGTAAATAACTGTAAACTCAGGACAAGTCAAAATCTTGCACAGTAATGAAAAGTAAGAACACTTTTGATGAATGAATGTAAGGATTACGTAACTGTATGACTTTTCAGATCACAGATACCATAAGCACTAAGTTTCAATCGAAGCTTAGAAATCCTCAAATATTTACAACAAAAATGAAGAATTATTGAATGTCATTAAGCTCGTTGATGAGCACGAAGAAGTGAAGTTCTGTGAGAAGAACGTCTTTTAGATCATTACAGAAATGGGAGTATGGGAAGGAATGAGAATCGGGGATGGGTTCGTGGAGATGTGTCTGCATGATGTCGTCCACCACCGAACCCAATTGGGACTCGATCATGTCGAATGGCAACTGGGGACATAAACTGCAGACGAAACGGCTTACCACATCACGAATTCTGAAAACGGTACCATTTATACCATTTTTGGGTCAGTATGCCAAAATCATGGTAAACTACCATCATTTTTGAATCAATATACTAAATCTTTTTGGCAATGTTACCATAATTTTGAAAATTTTATCGTAGTTTTGATAACTACCAAAATACCACAGCAATCGACATTCATTTTTTTTATCTTAAGTCAACAAAATCCCATTTTATCTCGAGACTAATTGAGCCTATCCCTTTCACATTTTGTCAGCGGGATCTTAAAATTCGTCTCAAATTTCGTCTATCCGTTGTATATCCGAAGATATGTGCCCTCTCGATGTCTGCCTTTGCACTATCAAAGACTATATATATAGTTTCGCGAGAGTAAGAAAGTGGTCATTTTGAAATGTACTAAATTAAACAGGGAGTGATAATTAGCACTAAAAATAGACAGAATAGACTGAGATATGGGGTTTTGTATTTGAGACGCATCTGTCTCTGACTGCATCGGAGCGTCGTTTCCATATCAACGATGATTAATTTTGAAGGTCGCTCCATTTATAGGCAAAAATGTAACTCGCGCGCATATATTACACATTACATATCACATAGACTAGCTATAAATAATCAAATACTTTGTAAGGGCTTTGATAAAAGTAGTAAGTAAGAATTGCTTTAAATTTAGCACCATAAAACATAAAATTATAAAA